>VZTE01004626.1:774933-813899 GCA_013397775.1 Eulacestoma nigropectus
GCACCAGAGATGATGCAACAGACCCTCAGTGTTGCAAGGGACAGTGTGTCAAGCTGGGCCCTGCAAGGGGGACACGTGGGCGTTCCCACCTGCCCAAAGCGTGTATTAATCCACAGGATTCTGTACTCTTTGGCATGTGGCCGTGTGTGGCTGCGTGCCACAGCGTGTGGCAGCACCGACCGGGGACCCTCACCAGCAGAAGAGCAGATGGAGGGGAGCAACAAGACATCGCTGGGACCCCTGGATGGGTGATATGCTTCCACCTAACCCCTGTCACTCTTTTCCTGTCCCGTCACCCCCCACGCACACTTCTTTCTCTATCTCTTTCTTGCTTTCTTTTCTCTTTCCTTCTCTTTGCCTCTTTCACTATTAAATAAAATACATCAATTTTTTTGGCACCAACATTTAACCTCATTTGGTTTTAATCTCGTTTTTGGGAATATTTTGAACCTTCTAAGTTCTTTCCAGTTTATGCCCAGAGACTTAGTTTTCTTTGCTCTTCTGGGTTTAAAACCGGATTGTAGCAGGGTAGGGCATCCACAACTTCTCTGGGCAACCTGTTCCAGGGCTCCAGCCTCACAGCAAAGAATTTTTTCTAATATCTAATCTAAACCTACCCTCAGTTTAAAGCCATTACACCTTGTCCTATCATTACTCGTCCTTGTAAAAGACCCTCTCCATCTCTCCTTTTACATACTAGAAAGCTGTTATAAGGTCTTCCTGAAGCCTTCTCTTCTTCAGATTAAACAATTCAAACTCTTTCAGCATATTTTCATAGGAGAGATGTTCTAGCCCTTTGATCATTGTCATGTCCCTCCTCAGGACTTGCTCCAACATGTCCAATTCCTTCTTATGGCCCCAGAGCTGGACACAGAATTCCAGGGAGATTGTTGCAAGAGGAGAGTAGAGAAGAATCACCTCTGCTGACCTGCTGGCCACACTATTTTTGCTGGGAGTGCAGTCAATCCCACTGTCCATGTCACCAACAAAGATTTTAAACAGCATCAGGTCCTAAGGAATACCATTCATCACTGGTCTCCGCTTGGACACTGAAGCACTGAGTGACACGATCCAGCCAATTCCTTTTACCACCAAGTGGTCCGTTTGTCAAACCCATGTGTGTCCAGCTTAGAGACAAGAATGTCATGTGGAAATGTGTCAAATGCTTTGCACAAGGCCAGGTAGAAGACTTCTGTTGCTCTTCCCTTATCTACCATCATTGTAAGGATTTATCCACCATAGAAGGTCACCAAATTTGTCAGGCATGATTTTCTCTTGCTGAAGCCATAATGGTTGTCAACAATCACCTTCTAATTTTCCATGTACCTTCTCATGGAGCATCCAGGAGGATCTTCTCCATGATCTTGCTGGGCATAGAAGCAAGGCTGACTGGTCTGTAGTCCCTCTATGTTCCTTTTTACCTTTTTAAAAATGAGGGTTATATTTCTCCTTCTCCAGCCAGCTGGAGCATCACCAAACTGCCATGACTTCTCAAATATGATGGATAATAGCTTAGCAAGTTCATTCCCCACTTTCCTCAGGACCACTGATGCATCTCATCAGGTCTCATGGATTTGTGTAACTTCCAGTTTCTTAGATGTTCTCAAGCCTGATCTCCTCCTACAGTTCTACATTCTTGCAGGCCAGTCTGTGCCTTTTCCTTCCTTGGGTGGTGTGGTTGGAGCACTTGTTGGTGAAAACTGAGGCAAAAACAGTGTTGAGTACCTCAGCCTTCTCCATGTCCTGTGTAACCAGGGGTAACTGTAATCTTATGTGTCTTCAATTGCTTGGAATCCTAAGTTGACTCCTGTTCAGCTACACTGAATAGAACTCCAGCCATCGTATAGCATGCTACATGCATAGAAAGGTTCACCAACATTATGGTGTATAAGATTTAAGATCTATAAGACCATCTATAAGATGGTGTCTTATAAGATTTTCTTAGATGTAAAGAATTCTCTTCACCTAAAGGATAATGCATAAGAATTTACTTCACTTTTGGATAGGGAAAAGGACTCATCTCTGAAGCAAGTACTGATGCCATGTGGGAGTTGTTTGCATGTTACTCCGTTCCAACTAGCCAGCTAAGTTTACCCTGTGGCCAGATGACCATATCTCATTGTTTCTAAATCTCTTAGTTTCATCAGTCTGAGAAGAGTTGGTGAGTTTGTTAAACACCATTCTAAACAAACATTAAGCAAAGCGTGTCATTAAGCAAAAACTTAAGCTTCCATTTCCCATTAAAAATATAATTTCTACAGCTCATGATTAAATAATTGAAAAAGTCAAAACATGAAAAAGCAAATGGAAACAATCTAGTTATTATCTTCTATATGTTATGGTTTTGGATAAGTGAGATCAGTTCTACTTGATATGCCTGTATCAGTAAATTAAGAGGTACTGTGACCGATTCTTAAGTTAAACTCTTCCCACACAAATCAAGACAATTTTTTCCAGAATATGTTTTGGGAATTCTTGACTAATTTATCCCCTAAACAAGTCCTGGAAAGTGTCAGCTGACCTGGGATGAAACTGTAACAGAAATTAAGCAATTAAAAGATAACCTGATGGTAAATTTTCTTTTCCATTCCATAAAACATAGCTTTGAATTCTTGTCATTATCACTGTCTCAGACAGTGAGACAAAAGTACGTGAGTAAGAAAAAAAAAATTGATCAATTTATTTTAAAGTAAATCAATTTTGAGCAGTATTTTGAAGCTTGTTCATTTACATGTTATGGATATGAATGTCAGTAAGATAGCACACTCTCTAGAAGCTCACAAATAAAACGTCCCATCTGTGGAAACTCTTCTAGTGAACAAAATTATAGCCTACACAGTTTTTATCATCAAAGTGTGGTAAATAATTTATAAACCCAAAGATAGAAGTGTCTAGAAACAGTGAAAAATTCCAATCTACTGCCTCTCTTGTACATACTAGTCATCATCATATGTACTTTTCCTTGAATTCAGTCAAATCTTTATCAGCAGTATTAATTGCCCTAGAAAATTTTAAGCTGAATCTAATATAACAAGTCGGGGTTTCAGTCGACTCTTCTGAGAGTCAGAGGCAAACTAAGATTTCCACTCATTTGGATGTCTTTGTGTATGTGTTCTTCTCATGGGTTAAAAAGAGAATCAAGCAAAAGTCCTAAGGACTTCATGATTCTTAGATGATGAAGGGACTAGAGGATGTCTCATATGTTGAAAGGTTGAGAGAACTGGGACTGTTGAGCCTGGACAAGAGGAGGCTCTGGAGATCTTATCAATGTGTATAAATTTCTACAGGGATTCTGTGAAGACAACAGAGCAAGGCTCTTCTCTGTGGTGTCTGGTGACAGGCAAGAGGCACAAATTGAAACAAAAGAGCTTCCCTTTGGTCATGAAAATTGAAAGATTTTGAGAGTGACTGATCAGGCTGCTCAGTGAGGTCATAATAGCTTCTTGAAGACATTCCAAAGCCATTTTGATGTGACCCTGGGCAGCCTGGTCTAGACGTGTCTGCTTGAGCAGAGAGACTGAACAGGATGTCCTCTTGACGTGTCTTCAACCTCAACCATTCTTTAATTCTATGAAAAAGAGGTATTATAGCTCCACCTCACATCTCTTGACAAAAGAATGGTGGAATCCTGCCCTACTCTGATGCTTGAGGCAAACCTTCACCTTAATGAGGAATATTTTCTGAGACTTGTAGATCTATCTTTGCAGGTTCGCTTGAGGTACCAATTTATTCTGGTTTACAAAGTCAGTAGAATTGGCTGTACATTTGGAACTTTCTTGAGATCACTTTAAATACTTAGGCAGTCTTCAAATAATAATAAGCTGCAATCTGACAAAATAGAGAATTATGTTCTCCCTTACAGAATTAGAAACACAAATACTCTTGTTCCTTCCACCCTGTCTACTTCCCAAAGAAGAAAACATCAAATAAGACTTAAAGTAATTTCATATTTTGTGTTTGGTTTATAATTTCTCAAAACATTCTCTTAGCTGTGGTAGATAATGGTCATCAAACATATATAATCTTCAAAGCTGGACTCTGCCATGCATTTTCCTATCATCTGAAATTATTCTGCAAAATACTTCCTATTGTTTAACTTTCCTCTATCTAATCAATTAGAGGAAATAAATTTTATTAGATGATTTTATTGGCATGTCTTCAGAATGTCAGCAAAACACAGCTCAGGCTTATGTAGGGTTGTAATTTATGCAACTACTTTAACCATGCTGCTTTCCTGTCTATAAAAGCTATTGCAAACTCATACCTCTAATTTTTAAAAACTTTGATTTGCACTATTTTTTTTTTCTTTTTGCTGCATTATATGGAATTCATCAGCTGGCCAAGGCAAGGGTTCAGTTTGATCAAACGCCCGCTGAAAGTACAGTCACTCAGTGTCATCACAGTGCACATAACTACAGAATGTACCAATGGGCAGGATTTTTCTTGAAAGACTAGTGTTAGCAAAAAAATTTATTTTGAAACTATAGACAGAATTATATTGAGTCAGAAACTTTGAAAAAGGACTTTTATAAAAAGACCTTTTACTTTTTAAAGAATTACATACTAGTAAAAATATATTAAAAGAATGAGTGAATATCTCCGAAGTGCTGAGAAACTCTGGAGAGGGAGCAGTAAGGCAGACAGAAAGACAGATTGCAAAAACCCAACTATATTCCATATTACTTAGTTTATTATTACAGTATTACTACAGTATCAAAATATCTAGTATTCCTGTCATGTTGAAATAAATTTTCATAAAATGAAAATCCAACTTTATTAAATCCAATATAAAACATGAAAAAATCTTAGAGTAGAAAATGGATAGCGGAAATTAGAAACCCAAAGTGAACTTTTGAAATGCTAAGGGGCTAAAAGGAGAAGTAAGTGTCGTGAGTTGCTCAGTTTAATAATTTGGAAAATTTGGTAGAGATTAGCTTGCCACTGAGGCTCAATGCAACAAAATACCTTCCTGACCCGTACTCCCTGAGGATAGCTTTATACAGATAAGTTGTAACTCTGATTAAGAATAATAGTACTGAAAAAAAACTAAACTATTTTTACACAGGCATGAACTATCTTATCCTTCTTTTTAAGGGGTTACCAGCAACTGAAACCTGAAAAAAAGGATGAGGCTAAAATCCACGTTTCTACATGGATGTTAAAATTGATATTTACTACTTTTTATTTATCGCAGAAACACCGAACTTTAAAGAAAAACGTAAAAGTCATTTTCAAATGCAGAAAAGAGAGGGAAGCACCTCTGAGAATCTACATTTTACTGCAATTCTTCCAAACTCTCCTATAGGTCCTGATTTAAAATCTTTTGAGCTAAACAGTGACAGTCTCATTTATTTCAATAAGTATTGACTTATCCTTGTTGCAGGCTATTTCCTTTGTCGCAATCAAGTGTGCAATGCATAGATTGGATATAAAATCCTGTAGATGATAACTATAGTTTATATTTATACAGTTACACACCAAATCTTTTTTCGTGTTAGGGAACTCCGAAAATCTTTAGGAAAGGCAAAATATCCTTTCAATGAACCCAAACACTTCAGTGGTGGCTGTGAGGCTGCACCGCTTTGCAGAGTGTAAGCTGAAAATGCTGCACATTCTGGCTGTCATTCCCTGGTCTCTTAGTCCTAGTCATACAGTATAACTAGATTTGGGCTACTGTTAACTTTTATTACTAAGTGCTGTAGTTCTACTGCGGATCTTACTTCCATTGCAGGGCACACAGTACACGTCATTGTGGGGTGAGGCTGTGCAAGCAAAGAGGCAGGATACCTGCAGAATGATCTTCATGCTGGAAAGAAGGAAATGGAGAACATTAAATATCTGAGGTTATGGCATGAAGCCAAGACAGTGAAAAAAACATAACAGAAGTGCTTCTCTACTTGAGTAAATGAAGTCAAAATAACTTACTTTCTGTTTTCATTACTATAGAGTTTGTTGTTTTTGAGTTTTTTTCCCCATGTAAGTTTTGAAGATTTTACTGATTTTATAATGAAATTAAGAGGAACACAATGATACTACTTTGTTTATATCACCCTGGCTTACGAAATTTTGCTCTACTATCTGTACAGCTGAATGTTCATAAAAAAGAACAGGCTAGTGCAAGGAAAGGTGGGCTGACCTGTCACTGTATATACTTGTATTTGATACTCAAACCAGGTGCTAGAGGTTAGCCACCGTTTCAAATACACAGGTCTGTCAGAACATCCGCTGCTTTAAACCAATAATGTTTTTAACTTTCTATGTAAAATCATTCATTGCCATTTTACATTTCACTAGGCGGTATTTCATGGTGTGTCAAATCACAATATAATTACGTTTCAGAATAATTAAATGCTAACTTCCTAGTGGAAATTTGAAAACATGTATTGGCAATAAATATTTTTTGATAATAATATTCCTAATCTGTGAATTCAGGTAAACAGTGGTTTTTAAGACACTGACTAAGGTCTTGTCCATCTTGGAAAGTGGCTGTGCAGCTCAAATATTACATAGCACCTCTACCTCATATTAACAGCAATTTATTTCCTATGTGACCTATTTTAGTCCTTGGCTCTTATGGTTCCAGTTGGAGTGATCAAAGATAAAACTTCTTTAGCTGCTTGGCTACTGCTCTGTACTGGAAGCTCCCCAGTTCTTAATTCTGCCATATGAAAAGAACATACAAGAACTTAATCTACTTCAAACAAAATAGCCATCTTGTCTAAAAAAATATCCTTTAAAGCTTCAACACTTTGAAAAAGTAGGAGGAGGTTATCATTGCAACATCTGTTAGACAAGAACGTCTCTTCTTTCTCTACCGAGTAGTTTACTCTCAAGCCTTGCCTAGTTAGTCACATAGGGTAAGGTATAGCAATTGGTAGATTTTAGGAAATTTAAACAGAGCAAAGTGAAAAAATGAAAACATAAAATATAAGATTTTTTTTTGTAGCAACTTTGCATTTCATTTTATTGAGAAAAAGGTATAAGCAGACAAAAAAATCAGTAAAAGTAAACTTAAGGGTCAGGATCAGCCTTTCTTCTTTAAGGTACCATGTATGTAAAGAAGATTTGCATGCAAAGTAGATAAAGGAAAGGGGAAAAAGCCAAATACTAATCACCAATTTTAACAGAAAGCATCTGTGATGCTAACTTGGAAACAAGTAAAATAGGAGTCAGATTTTTATAATGCCACATGTTGATCAGGCTGAAATAATCCCTGCACTTGTGATCAAGGAGTGATGTTGACCATACTTGAACAGGATGCCAATCTTCCCCAAGCAGAAACACTAAAAAGCCAGCTAAAAAAGAGTGCCTTGCTGGCTTTAAGCACAATAGGAAATTTACCTAGCTTTTTTCAGCTAGAAGTCACTGTTTCGTACTTCACATGCACTGCATTTGGAGGTCTTTACCCTCAAATGAGAACTAACATACCAATAATCTTGAACAGCTCATTTTAAATGCACATAATACAATTGTGAAGTATTTTCTGTATAACTTTATGATTTTCTCCTATCAACTGATATGCCATTAACAAAGAAGTACATTTTTCTGAGTCTTGTTCTACGGTCATACTAGTAATAGAAGTACCCAAGGAGAGTCCAGTGTGACTGTATACGAATTCTCAGAAAAATGTTTTTCTCTAGTCAAAATCCTCTTTACTTCATTTCCAAAAGGGTCAGCAGCCTATCCCTACATCTTTACCGAGACTTTGAGCATGTTCCTATTTGAGGCTTTTCTAGATGGCAACATCACTTGTTGAGAGAAAGAAACATTTCTCCAAAGTTCTGAAGAAACTTGGTGCTTTTTCTTTTCAGTGTGCACAGAGACAATCTCTGGATGCTGAGGACAGTGTTGGTCAGATTTAAAAGACTTTCAAATTATTTAACACTATGGACATTGGAATAGAAGCATAAAAATTGCTGGTTTTTTTTCTCCTTTGCTTTAGACATTTTTTTCTTGAAAAGAACAAAATTACAGTGAAGAGAGATTAAGATAATAAATGCAAATGTCATCCTTTGTTTCTCTTTGCATATATACCAGGCTAGTTATCAGAGCATTCAGTGACTCCTTTCTCACACTAGTAAATGAATGACCCATTTTCCTGAAAATGTGTGATCCTCTTCAGTGCCATTCCAAACCTCATGAAGAGCTCAACAAAAAACTTCATTGTTTTAAAAAAATCTATGTAAATGGGTGAATGATTTCTAAAATTACTATCCTTATCTAGACTATTGCACCCTATGTAGAAACTTCAAGTATATTTCACTGAGAGTTTAATTATTCAAAGATGGTGTGCTCAAAGCCAGTCTCAAATTACTATCTCTGACACGTCCAAGTGTGGCTGATGTAGAGCAGAACCATGCTGTCACAGGCACAGTACAAGCAAACCTATGCATACTGCATTTTTTTCTTACATTCTACTCACTCTTTAGACCCCCATGTGAGTACTGTATATTGGTTTCCTTACTGTCATAGAATTTTGAGTTATTTATTTCAGTTATTGTCCTTTGGTTGTCTTCTAATTGAAATATAAGCAATTCTATATTCAAAGCAAAATACGCTTCAAATTCACGAAGCATTTTTCAATCAAAGCATTAGCAGCTGGGTATGATAAATACAGAAAGATAGTAGAGCTTAACCACTGAATTTCTTACTAGGTCATTAGAAAAATACAATGCATATTTGATGGAAGATTTAAAAATGTGCAGAAGAGCAATCTCATTAATTCTTCCTTTTTTTGTATACCTGATTGCAAGGTAACAGAGGTAATTAGGAGAAGAAAACTGAAGGTAGAGATTCATATAACACAAGCTATTTGAATTAGCTAAACCTTGTCTCTGTTCTGCACTACTTATGAAGCTGCTCTGAATTTGAAGTGCGAGCTCATCATATCCACTGAAGAAGGTAGAAATCACCGGTAAAGTATTTGAAATTATACTTAGCTACTGCTGTTCTGTAGCTCATGGAAATCATGTTAAAAGGCAATATATAAGCAAACTGTACATTTTACCTGCAAAATAACTCAGGCTGGGACTGAAGGCCCTGGGCTGGGCTTACACAAGGGAATTCTTTGTGAGGCTGTTCAGGGCAGTTAAGGCTTTGTACTTAACTGCTGTGAGAGTACTTTCCTGTAGTACTAGAAGTGAAGGACAGCTTTCATTCCTCACAGTAAAATTAGTATTACAGCATTTTTGTAATCTTATGTATGGAAATACAGAGGACCATACAATAATTTGAAATGACATAAACCATGAGAGGTTGTAAGCCCCACCTCTAACTCAAAGCAGGGTCAGCCATAAAGTCAAACAAGGATGCTCAAGGGCTGGAGACTCTCTAGAAAAGCTGTACTAATTAATGACTGTACTCATTAATTGCCTGTGATCATTACTTAGAAGTTTTTATGTACAGTCTGAACCTTTCTTCTTTTAACTTATGCCTATTGTCTCTGTCCCATTAGGAACCCCTGCAAAGATACTTTCTTATCTTGATGACCTCCCCATAGATGTTTAATGGCTTCTAAGAGGTTTTCCCATAGTCATCCCTTCTCCACACTGAATCAGCCTCTCCTCACAAGGAAATTGCACTGGCCAGCATAGTGGCTTTCCACTATATTCTCCCTAGATTATTGATTTCTTTCTGTTTGCAACCAGAAATTAGACATAGTATTCTAGATGCAGTCTAATGAGATCTGACTAAAGAAAAGCAATAATTTCCCTTGATGGACTGGCTGCACTTTCGTCAACACAGCGCAGGAGGCTCTTGGCTCTCTTTGCTGCCAGTGCACACTGCTGGGAAATGATCAGCTTGCTGTCTGGCAAGACACCCAGGGCCTTTTGAGTAGAGCTGCTTTCCAGGCCATCAGACCCTGCCCTGTAATGCTGTCAGGGATTCTTTCTTGCCAGGCACAGGATGTTCCATTGAGGACCCGTGGCTTCTGTTGATCCCCTCATCCAGCCTATCTAGATGAGTTCCTTGATGGTACTCCTGTCCTCGAGTGCAATGACTAGTCCACCTACCAGTTTGGTGCCACCTGCAAACTTGATAAGGGCACACTGACACTCCTCTCAGTCTTTTATAAAGACACTAAATGGGATCAGTCCCAGGACAGACCTCTGTGGCACTGCCCTTGTTGCCAGCACCTAGATGTAGTATCACTCCTTGACCAATAGTTCAAATACTTTTCTTTTTTTCTTCCATTTTCCTTTCCCCATCTGGTTGTCCATGCATCCAAACAACATCCCTACCCAGACACAAGAATATTGTGGTGACAGAATGGCAACAGACATCCTAAAGAGTAAAAAAAAGTCATCCAGTGTCCTCCTGTTATCTAGAAATCCAGGCATACCATAGAAAGCAATTTAGTTTGTCAGGAATCATTTGTTCTTTATAAATTCATGATGGCTATTCCTAACCAGATTTTTCTTTTTCAAGTTCCCAGAAATTTCAAAAGGATTCGTTCTTTGATTTTCTCGGAGACCGTGGTGAGGCTGACCAGCCTGTAGTTCTCTAAATTGTCTTCAAGCTTTTTAGTAGATGAGTGAAACACTTGCATTCTTCCATTAACTGGAGATTCTTCTTATAAAAATAACTTTTCAAAATGCTAGAGTTGCCTTGCAACAACACTGGCCAGCCCTCATCACCCTTGGATACAAGATGTCCATCCCATAGACTTATATGCTCAAGTTCTCTGAAGTGATCCTTGACTCATGCCTCATTCACTGCTAGCAGATCTCTTCCTCGAATCCTGCCTTTTAACACAAGGGCCTGAGACACTTTTTAGAAGGAAGCTTTTCCTTTGCATCTCTTTGCTGAGCCAAAAAACACATGCAGTCCCTCAGGCTTATCTGTCTCCAGTTTTAATCTATTCCTCCAATACAGTCCAGAAAATGCTTCCTTTAACACTTTGGGTTTTCAGCAAATATGAGTATCAAACCCTTTGCAATATTAAAAAAATAATAATTTGAATAATTTTAAAGTGAAAGGGGTTTACTCTAAGTTTCATGTAATAACCTGCTGGAATACTAATTTTAAATAGTGGGGGCATTATGTAGATGTTATAAAAATGTACAAACTATGAAACTTAGGAAGCTTTCTAAAAGTGTTGGTGCTCATAAATCATACTTGAAGTAAAATGTCATTGTGGTTTCGGAAAGCCTACACTTAATAAATCATTGCTCTGCAAAAGATTTTCTTTCTGCATGAAAGAGAGGATAGTGGGTACACTTCATATAATTGTAGTTTTTCCTTCAGAGGGAAGAGGGGGACAAAAGGGTTGTAAACCATAACCCTTTTTAAAGGATATGCATTTAAAAGAATACTGAAAGTAATGGACCTATTTCGTGATGATTGGACAAAGTTACTCCACTGTAAAAATTTGTCAGTTGTTATTGCTGTTGGTAAAAACATATGATGCACATCTTGATTTAATGGGATTTAATAATTTTATTTCATCCTTTCCATATCCTTTCCCTTCATATGTTTGCTTAATCTCTCTGTTGTTGTCATTTCTTAATTAAGAATCACAGAAATACAGAATCAACTAGGTTGGAAAAGACCCTTGAGATCATCAAGTCTAACCTATGAACTCCTCCAATTGCTAGTGAGGAGAGTTTAAATTCTGTTCTCCTTCCCTAACATTAGCACAAACAAATGACAGGACAGCACTTTTTAAGACAGGGTTCATAGAAGGAAGATCATTAAAGCTTTGCATTTTTCCCAGCTGAAAGAACACTAGACTTGAGAGAGCAACTAGCTTCATAATTAATTTGGTTCCAGATGTTGTATTAAAACAATTTTGAACAACAACTTATTTATTACTTATGTTGTTGTTGTTGCTGCTGCTGCTGTTGTTGTTGACACTAACATAGGCTGCCCAGAGAGCTTGTTGCTGCTTCATCTCTGGAATTGTTTAAGTCTAGGCTGGATGGAGCCCTGAGTAAACTTATCTGGTAGTGGTATCCCTGTCCATGGTGGAGGCCTTGGAACTATATGATCTTTAACGTCCCTTCCAACCCACACCATTCTATGATTCAATGATAAGGACAGATAGTAGCAATGGTAGTAGTTGGAATAAAGATTATAGCATAAAGATAAAGTTTAAACAAGTGCAGAATTTTGTGTTTGATTCTTTGCAGCTGGTATAAAGTAGTTCAGAAGAAAGCAAGTGAAGAAAGGATAAAAAAAAGTAAAAAAAAGTTTACCTTTAAACTGAAATCTTCCAATTTATTTTTTTTTAACTTTAGGTATTATTGGTCTCCTTTTATAAAATCTTCCTCCTAAAACTCAGCTGCAGACTATCTGTGTGTCTATTGTACCATTTTCTGAACAAGCTGCTATTGCTAATGTTCCTGTAATTGCTTCTAAAATACATCAATTCAGCAGTGCAATGCTACTGCTACTACCATCCAAGTATCAGTTTAAGTGTAATGTTCTCCATATTAGACACAGGACAGGGAATAGAGAACAAATAAGGGTTTGATATATTATCTCTAGTAGGTAATCAATGGCACATAATTTTTAAAAATAATGAGGAAAAGTGATAGTAAATTACATTAAATTGTCCTTATATACACATTGTGGGCCTAAACTTGAAAATGTTAGCTGTTCATAACATTCCTTATCTTTTATGGGAATTTTACATCTCTAGGAATTACAAGGTCCTCTGCTGCTTTCTAAATTAACAAAAAGGAAGATGAATATGCTCAAAAATAGTAGAAAAAACATATTTAAGGGTATTAGCAGCGAATAATGTTTACGGTTTATAACATATAGACATAATAACTTACAGCTTAAATGATGTACTTCAGGTTTAGTTTGGGGTTGGAATAAATTTTGAAGAAACATTAAAAATGAAAATTATGAGAAAGACAGTAGAAGTGACAAAGGAAGAGTTGGTGGATACGGGAAGTTTGTGGAAAAGAAACCAATTGGACAGTGACAACAGTAGAGGAGAGGAGAACAAAAGAAATTAGTTTACTGTGAACAAACTTTGCTAAATTCACTTATTTACTTTGTCCAATTACTTCAATTCAGAGTAACATAATCAGGATATTTCAGGAATATTTAATGATCCATTTCTTTTTACACATATGCACCAATCTCTACTGTTGAATATTCATTTATTATACTGTTATATAATACTACTTATTACACAATATCAAGTCATGAATCTTTGATGTCTGCCCCCAAAATATGTGTATTTACAGGCAAAAGAGAAGTGTCTCTCAAAGCAGAATTATGCATTTCAAAACAAATATACAGACCAGGGATAAAGTAATAATCAAAAGTATTTTAAAATGTTATTTTTATTATTTACTAAATAAAAATAAAGAGGAACCTGTTTCTTTTCAAGACTAGATTATTCAACAGTGTTACATCAAACACACTAAGGTGTTTTACCAAAAAAACCCAAAAAAACCTAAGGAAGATTGGTAACTTCCAGTTTAGCCTGCTTTTCATTATTTCTTAAACCTAAATATTTCCATATTTCATATTTACACCTCTACTCTGCATTGGTGCTGCCTCACCTTGAGTCCTGTGTGCAGTTTTGGGCACCACAGCACAGGATGGATATAAAGCTATTAGAGAGCATCCCAAGGTGGGGGTCTGTGAAGATGGTGAAGTGCCTTGAGGGGAAGCTGCATGAAGAATTACTTAGGTCACTTGGTTTTTTCACCCTGAAGAAGAGGAGACTGAGGGAAAACCTCATTGGGGTCTGCAGCTTCCTTGTATGGGGAAGTGGAAGGCCAGGCACTGACCCCTTCTATCTGGTGACCTGTGGTTGGACAAAAGGGAATGGCAAGAAGCTGTGTCAGGAGAGGTTTGGGTTAGATATTAGGAAAAAGATTCTTCATCCAGAGGGTGGTTGGGCACTGGAACAGGCTCCCCAAGGAAGTTGTAACAGCACCAAGCCCGATGGAGTTCGAGAAGTGTTTGGACAATGCTTTCAGGCACATGGTGTGACTCTTGGGGATGGTCCTGTGGAGGGCCAGAGATGGATTTTGGTGACTCTTGTGGTGCCTTCCCACTCAGACTAGTCTATGATTCTATAGTTTTGTGATTAATCATGTATTCCAAAGTATGGTTTTATTCAACTTTAACTCATTCTTATTTAGATAGGGATAAATTTCAAGTATGCAAATATTTGTAGTAACAGTGGGTTTTGGACTTAGATTATGGTGAGCTTTGTAGTGGATTACTGTATCAACAGATTGTTACAGTTAGATTGCATGTTTTCATCTCTAACTTCTCAAATGCCCACACATTTGAGGAGCTATTATTTTATCACCTTTTTTCCCCTCTTTGTATACCTTAATTACAGAATCACATCAGAAGATGTGTTACACAGTCTTTGCTGTAGCTGCTAAAAGTGTTGTGAATTTGATCGTATTTGCAAATCATTGATGTTCAAGTACAACAGAAAGTTCAAATTATCTGTGAAGGAAAAATTTGTTGAGAATGGTTGAATACTGAGAAATATTGTTAAATTTCAGAAATTCCTGAGCAACTTAGGATGTGCCTGGGGGAAATACACATGCTTGCATCGTTCTTATACTTCAGGCATCTACTTTTTTTGCTACTTCTAGAGACGGGACACAAAGTATGGTGGGTATTTGATTTAAATCCATAAGTTTTCTTTATTATTATCTTACTTATTTCTGATTCATTCTAGTGTGGGTTTTTTTTGTTTTGTTTCGTTTTATCTGTTTTCATTTCTTAGTTGCTGTCAGTACTACAGGAATTCAGTGCTGTAATCACAACCACCTATAGTGATGACTACATTTTGTTGTAATCTTATCCTTAAAGTATAATCCATTTAAGGATATAGTTTTCCTATGACATGTACTTACATTTGAGTTATCTTTTAAAGATGAAAAAGCATGGGTGTTTGTTAGTAATGGAATTATTAAGCCATTATAAAAAAATGTGCACTACCAGAAAAAGTGGTGTTTTAAGTTCTCTTATAATTCGCCCCTCTTAAAGAATTTACTGAGACTTCTGTTCTTATGCCAATTCACACAAGAATAGAACTGGACACCCTGCAGAAATGTTTATTCACTGACTTTTACCATGAGTGATTATGAAGATGGCATCCTGTGTACAACGATTAGATAATAAATTAATGTATATTGAACAAATGAAGATTTTAACAGAACAGCACAGTAACCCAGACAAATGATCGACATAATGATATGAGAGATGTACAGGCAGTGCAGAAGATGTCAATGCAACTACCTGAAGAGTCTGCCAATGAACCAGATGCTGCTGTAGAGAAAATATGTTTCTCAGATGGTATCGGTAGTGTTTGTCATCTGAAAGTGAAAATGACTTATGTTTGTAATGTGGTAGGGCAAATAGCATTGTTCCATCACCATACAGTGATGTTTATTAAGTGTCTTTTGAAATCCATTCTGTATGTGGATTTTACATTTCATATTTCAATTGTTGCAGGAGTACCTCATGTAAGTAATAATGGGAAAAGGATTTGATTGCGTGGTAGGTAAATTATAGCACAAACAAATGCATTTTCTATTTTATCTTTAGGAAAAACTGGACTCTTCCTTTAGCTTTTGCATTTCAACGAATGCTTTTTCAGACTGTAGGAGAGTAATAATTAATATTCTTACTCAAGACTGGACAAAGATGAAATTAAAGAGATGTCAATGACACTGAGAGGCAGGGCCATTTCTCCTAGTTGAAAAATTCAGAAACTTCACAGATTTTTTTTCTGTCTCTGTATGTATCTATCTAGATCTAGAAAAATACAAATACAGATATATGAATTTATATAAAAACACAGAGAATCCTGACTCCCTTCTTACTCTGTATGAAAAAAACCAGACTTCATCTTTCAACCTTTCTCCCACTAAAAGCTTTTCAAAACAGAATTATCAATGAGCAAGTGGCACTCTACTTCTGACATTATGACAAGTCTGGAATTCTTTGGACTTCAGCAGAGTCTTAATGGCTTGGCAAGGAATTATGAACATAAAAAGGTCAAAAGTGTGTCTTAATGATTTATCAAATTTATACAAGAATGATTTATTTTTAGTAATATCACAGGCAAATTTAAGGTGGCATTCTACGTTCCTTCACTGTAAAGAGATTCAATGATAAATTACAAGCAAAAAAGGCAATGGACAAAGTGAAATAGCTTTTTTTTTCTGCTGGATTAAGTGTGACAAGTGAATGCAGAGCATAGACTGAATTTTGAAAAATATTATTGTTTTTATACAGATGAAAAATTTTAAGAAATTCATTGTATAGTGCAAAATTGACCATGGATTTGTTTGTTTGCAATACCTAATGTCCTTAGCCACGTTGCATCACCTCTGCGTGAGTTTGTTTGAATATTTTAGTTGTAGTGTAAGTGAACATATTTTTGTATTTCCCCAACACTGAGTTTCTTTGGAATACTAATAAAACCAGAGTACTCTGTTTAGCAACAGAGAGTCTGGAATTGAAATAAACTATTTAATTGACTGATATTGCCAATACCTTGACCTAATGGCACTGGTCACTCCAAGATCATTTATGTCAAATACAGAAACAGAGAAGAAAGTAGGAGACATGGCAGACTGAGCTGCACTGAAACTGCCCATTATTTAGACCTTAGACAATCTTCCAGTGGTATTAGGGATTTTCTGATCTTGAAAAATGCCTACAGGATAGAACCAAACCCACAAACATAGAAGGCCAAATCTAAATTCATTAAGGTAATTGTCATAAAATATTTTCTTCCCATTTTGAAAACATATGGACAATAATTTTACCATCTGAGAGATTCATCAAAGTAGATCTAGGTTTTGCCATGCTAATAATAAGTGTAATAAAAATTCTACCTTCCAGAATTACATGCGGTAGGTATGAAACACAATTGCTTTTGTACTAGACCATAGAATCATAAAATAGCCCTTGAATGATCATCTGGTCCAACATCTCAAGGGAAAGGGAGTCTATATGAGCATATCCAACACCCTGTTCAGTCACCTCTTAAACAGGGGTTCACCATGTGGTGACTTCATCACATCCTTGGGGAAGTTCTTCCAGTGTTTGATTGTTCTCATTGTAAAAAAATCCTTCTTTTATCACTATGAAACTGCGCAGTACAACTTGTACTCATTGCCACTTGTCCTATCCAAATAACAATCAGCTGTAGCAGATTAGCACAAGTTTGTTGAAGTAATTGGAGCTGTATCATTTGAAGAAAGGTTTCCAGTAGCCCTGTTAACCTTTATACTTGCTCTAATCTCCATCTAATAATTACATCAGGATCCGGATCTGTTCTTTAAAGTCCTAGAAAAATTTCTTCTGCCTTAGCAAGAAAATCCAAATAATATAATCATTTTTATATCAGAAGTTGACTCCAGTAAAGATTTCTACTTAAAAGCTGGTGCTGTGATATATTCTAAAATTATTTGGTAGAGTTCAGTCTGTTGACAAGAAACTATCCATGGGATAGCACTTCTATGGCTCTGTAAATAATGTCCTGACGGAGTATTTTTTATGGGGATCTCAAAATCATTTGTAAAAATAGGATTTTATATTAAAATTTAAGGAAAACCAAAATACAGGAGCCACTGAATGTTTTGATAAAAATAATATTTTCATTTACTTGTTCATGAGTTTTGTTATTTGGCTTGTATTTACATGTCCCTCCCACAGCTAGCTTACAATAGATGGGGAAAAAATAGATAAAATCAATAATTATGATTTAGAGAATGAATTTTTATATTCATCAGGGATAAAATATTTCCAAGGCTATCTATTCCACCCATTATTCCAATTTCTAAATGAAAAAATTAATTCTTTCATTGTTCTACTGTGTTAATCCGTTGTTGCAAAGCATCAGCTTTCTTAAGCAAGAATTTTGTTTGCATGTTGGAAAGCTTCTTCCCACTTACACTGTAATATGGAAATAATGAGTTACATTTTTACAACAGTCACAAATGTTGTCAATGCTTGTGTTACAACATTTTCTGATAAATTAAATGGCTATGCACCATAACTGTTGCCACAGGTACCAGGAGTTTTCAAGGATAAAACAGGACAATCTCAGTTTAACCACCTGGAATAATTTAATAATGCTAAAATAACTTCATTGAACTTGTGTTTTTCAAGTGTGATGAGGGCAGCGCTCCACTTAGAGCACTGTTTTGTGAAGTCAGTAACTTGGAAAGGAATTTGACAGCTGTATTCAGCACCTGATAAAATACGGGTTCATTGAGAACCTTCCAAATGACACAGATTCTACTTTAAAAAAAATAAATAAAATACTATATGTGGGTCAGCTCCATTAGAACATTTTATTGCTCTAGCGTGTTATCAAAAAACACACCAGAGATCTCCAGACTAGACCGCTCAGAATAATGGAAGCCCATAAATAGTTTATCTTGTAAATAATGTAAGAATAATAACTGTTCATGCAGTATTTCCGGAAGTATAATACAATGTCTTCCAACTAGTTTGCATTAGGAATCTACTGATTTTCCATTAAAATCTGCTTTAAAAATTCTCTTTAGACACTTCTTTAAAAAAATCAAATAAATGTTTATATTATTCTAAATGAAATATAAATCCCATCCAATAAAATTAATAATGATAAATGTCCTTGTTTGCATGAAATGAAAATGCATCATCAGAGAAAAATAGTCAGACAAATTAACTTGTTTACAAAATTGGGAGACGGTGGGTATGTCAAACAGATGCAGGTAAATAAATGGTTGAATGAGTAGCACATTATTAATTCATATGGACGCTCTTCTGCAACAGACACAACCATCTCTTTCAGTTCCATAGGGAATAATTAAAAATTTTAACTAAGTATTAAATTAATGTGTTGTTTTTTAAGGAGAAACAAATATGCAAATGAACCTCACAGAGTATCTGATATGTAAAATCCAATTCAGCCTTACCTTTTCAACTCTATTTATTAAACTCTTGAGAAAACAAATGAAAATGAGAAAAATATTGATCAAGTGTTTCCCTTTTTTCCAGTTTTCCTTTAAAAGAAGGTGGTAAAATTTCTAAAATTTGGGGTGCTTATTTCTGAAATACCATACATGATTACTTCACAAAAAAGTTGTAATGCAAACTCTGAAATGCCTGCTGTGTGTGTTTCTATGTACTACTTCTGTTCTCTGATGAGCTGACTTTGTAACTAATGAACTCAGTGAGAAATTTGATTATCATAATCAAAATACAACATTCCAGATTGCTTTCTGCAAATACAGGGCATGAGAGTTTAAAATGCCCATGAACACTCTTTCTAATAATGGCTGCTATACCTAACAAGTGGTAATTTGTCACCAGTAACAATATTTTCTCACTGCATAACCTCATTATCATTTTGCTTTATGTATTTTTCTTCCACTTATTCGGAATCCTCCAAAAACCTTATCAAGTCCAGCATTGCATGTTATTTGCAAAATTCTTGACACCTCCTATTGCATGAGGGATACTATTTGCTGCTGCCATAACAAAACCCAGAAATAATGACTTTAAAATTCTATTCAGTTGCTAGGAGTACTTGACACAGTGATAAATATGAAAGAATATGACTTTAATATTTTACATGTGATTGAGAATGAGGGTTTAGGGCCCTAGGCACTGTACAAATAAGTGAAATCTGAATGAAGCAGACGTGAGGATGGAGGTGTGTGGCCACCTTTCTGTCATAAGCAAGAGGAAATGATGTGTCAGGAATGACAGTAAGCAGAAGCAGGACTGCTGGCTGCTCTCTGGCCAATAATGTAATGCAACAGCAAAGGAAAATCTATCAGTCTAGTGACTTGAGACATTGGTTGAAATTGCCTTTTGGGAGTTTCTGAGCTATTGGCTATACTAAGTTGTGACTTTTCCACCTCCACATCTGTACTGCATATTCCCAAAGACACGAGAATGCTCAAAGCACATTTGCAAACACTGACTATTTTTATGGGATGGAGAACTAAAAGGTGACTTTAAGGTCTGCTTTCAGGAACTTCTTGGTGTTTGATTCTTTAATTTTCCATAAGGAAATGATCCAGATATATTTTATATTTATAAACTGAGCCAGTGGAAACAAAAACCTACACGACTAGGTTCTTACAAAACAAAATCAGCTCAGACTATCCATTCATTCAATGTAATAGCATTTTGCAACAGGTGTGCCAGGACATTTTCCATGACCTGTTTATAACCATGGATGATTTAAAAGAAACTGTTCTGTTCATGTGTCTTTAAGTAAAATTTGATTTTCTGCAAAAAAACCCCAGATTTAAAACTATGGATCTCTTTTTAAAATTTATTGCCTAACAAATTATGATTATTCTGAATAAAAGTTCATTGCAATATAAACCAATGAAATCATAGAGCTATGAAAATTTAAAAAACAAACCAAAACCTGGCATGGTTTAACCTAAGCAGGTAACTGTGAAGACACTTGCTTGTTCCCACCAGTGGGATGTGGGAGAGAATTGAAAGGTAAAAGTGCAATCACAAAGCATTCTGTAGCTTATTTCTCATAAGATAATATTTATTAGACTGAAATTTATTAATAAATTTTACTTACTCAAAACTTGGGTAATTTGATTTAGTGGAAAATCAAGGAATTTCAAAAAAAAGATAACGAGTCACATTGTTCAGATATAAAGTGAATTTCATTTTTTTTAAGCACGTTTATCACCCAGATAGAAATCACAAGGAAAACATCTAAATTATAACCAAAAATTCTTGATATGATGCTTTAATTCGTAGTTCCTCCTGTCTGCTCTTTTCAAAAATAGGGAAAATTACTTAAGCAAAATTTCTTTGTGGGAAAAAAACCATTCAGCTGGGATCAATAGTGGCCCAATAGAGTCAATATAATCTGATTGAGTAGCTGTCTGAGCTGGGGCTGTTTGCTAGAGCACAAAAAAAAAAGATATGTTTATAGTCCTGGCAAGCAAGTAGAATAGTCCCAGAGCATGAATAAAAACTACAGTCACGTAATCATTTATATGAGGAAAAAGTCATAGAAAATATATTGTATTTACTTAATCCTGTCACCCCAGGCTTGCAAATGTAAAGGAAGTGGCTTAGTGCTAAGTGATTTGTGTTATTCAGTGCTGTACTGTAGTCAAATATCTGATATTTAAGACAGATGTTGAAAGACAGCAGCATTAACCTTGTCCCTTCATCCCAGATTATGCAAAATAATTAGTCTTTCTGCTTCATTAGGTGCCTAAATCTACTACTTTGGCACCTGTGACATCTTTCAAGATATATGTTAGTTATCACTAGCTCTATACATACTTGTCTGTTTGGTGAATATGAACCAAATTATTTAAGGTAACAAGATGATAGAAATTTCAGCCGCGACCTCTCTGGACAGAAAATCTCAAGATAAGTGCTCCCCAGGTGCTTGCATCAGAAAAGATCCTTCCATCTGCAACTATGTAGCACGTGTTTGGCTTTTTGAAGAGATATTAAAAATCTGCATTTCTCTGTGAGCTGAAGCCTAACACAGATGTCCAGGGCGATTATCAGGCTGTCTTTTATGAGATATCTTGGTATATGCCTCTGGCAGACATGTTCTACTCTATAATCAAAGGACTAAAGGAATTCTGAGAATAAAGAAATTTTTCATATTTTTTGTAAAAATGCTTTGAAACTTGGTCTTTCATATATCTTTGGGAGGATGCTACCCCAAGGTAATGGGTATTCAGGAGTAAGGTGTTGACTCTGTTCTTTCAAAGATATGACAGATAGGAATCCAAAAGCTATGTAATAACAGCTTAGGAGTAGAGGACAACCGTTATCCTTGGCCTTTCAAAGCAGTTTCCGATTTTCCAGGCACAGTTTGGCCAGGATCCGTTATTAAAAAACTAGTTTTCTTATACTAAAAATTTCGTTATATATATATAAAAAACCACCTTATACATAAACACAGGAATTTTTTATTACTATTGTTAAAATTGTAGCAGCTTGATCATTTCCACTTGCCCTTACATTTCATTTCTCAGTAGTCCTTCTCGTATGGGTGGCCTGGAAAAGCTTATTCATCATGGAATTACAACTTGCTAATGAGATAGGCATTTGTTTCATTACTTCAGCGAGGTTGCTTTTAAGAACAGAGCCTATGCAACTTTCCTGTTTGTTAGCTTCCTTTAAAACTTGGGATGAAAGTTTTTGTCATCTCAGGCTTTGTTTCAATTATTCAACCTGGTGCAAGCTTAGACATTAGCTGTGTTATGCTCTCAATACGTGGGCAGAGCTGGAACACTATGGAGGTGAGGCTGGCAGCCAGGAGATGCCAGGAGACTCTGAAGCTGTTGACATGTACTCAGTAGTCTGGCTCTACCTTCCATAATACTTGCAGGTTGCACACAGTGGAAACAATGTGATACTCACGTACCATGATCATGAACTCAGTCCAAAAACTACATAGCATGGAAGGCAGAGAGGTGTTATATAATGCAAGGCAATAACACCAGTCGCAGCAGTGGCAGAGACAGGAGCCAAGCTCACAGAGAGCTGTGCAGGTTCTCAGCCTTTCTGTGAAGGTGGGTTTTCTGTTTTTCGTGTTTCTACATTTCTGTAGAAAGTTATTGATGCGCACTACATGTGTGCATCATTTTAGATTACCGAAGACCTCATTATTGGTCATCCAGACCCCGAAATAAAACATTTCCAGTATCTAAATTAGTATCAGTGTGAACAGATTTAAATATGACGACACAGTAAATAGCATGATGCATGTCTTTTGAGACCATAACTGTGCAATTTTAAGCTTCAGGGAAGCTTGAATTGTCAAGATTTCACGGGGAAACAACACCAAGCTTTAGTTTGATTTCTGGGACACTCTGGGTTGCAATCCTTTGCAGACTTGCACAATCTTCATCTCTATGCATGAGTTCTGCTCAGCTCCCATTTCCTGTACCCTGCAGATGCCTGCATTTGCAGGGTTTTTTATTCTGCTTCAGTAATTGGAGTGTGGGATTATGTGCTACACCTACTGAGCTACTGCTGAGATTGTATTTATTAATGGAATTTTGCTTTCTGACAGACACTGTTATTACCTGGCATGCACTCTTTGTGGTGGTATGCTGGCCACAGAGTGTTCTTCTACAAAAGTCATATGACCATGCACAGTCTTCCTTCAGAAGAGAGATACGCCCTTGTGAATCCCTTATGTGCATTTACCTAGATGGCTTACTAGACCGGATTTCCTTCAACAAAGGCAGAGAATGTAGGCAAGAACCATCCTTTGCTCTTTCTAGTATGCAGCAAAAGATGCTGGATACTCCTTAAAACTCTGCCAAAGGAAAACAGGACTGTTTGTATGCTTCTTTTGTCTATCCTTGGCTTTTCTACATGACATAGAAAATGTAGTCTTATGAGAATGATAGTTATTACAACTGAATTTGTAATATTAGTGTACATATAGGATGTAATCTTTCAAGATACTGCAGGCCTTTTGCTAGCAGTAGTGAATTTCCATTAACATTTAACAATCTAGAGATCAAGTTCTCGTGAAAAATATGAAAGCCATGAATACTAATACAGCTTTAACTACATTCATATTTCAAAACAATACTGAAGCATAGAAGAATGTGGAATTAAGACACATTGAAGAAGTTGCCCAATAAATCAATACCTAAAGAAGAAATTATTCAAGTCCAATTATATTGAAAGTTTAAAAACAGAAGGCAGCTAGGAAAGTATTGCCACTTCCTACAGCTTACAAGTCTACCTTCCATCTTTCACACCAGATAGTAGAATAAAATATGAAAATAAGAGGAGGAAAGTAAGTACTCTCAGTTCTTTCCTATTAAAATCACGTTATGAAATGTATCAGGAGAACTGTTCAAATACCCAAATTTGTCAGCCACCAAATCTGCAAGCGTGGGTTAAATAGCTACATGTAGATATGTGCTGACATTTGCATACAAGCGTAATTACGGATTTTTTAAAACATACTTTATATAATTCTTGTTTGATGTGCCACACAACAGGCCCTTCTAGAATCAGCTCCTCCTTAAGTGAAAAAGAGATAGCATTTTTTCATGTGTTCTGTTCAGGTCTTCTGTTGCACTTCAGGCATGAACTGAATGGTGATATCTTTTGGATTTTCTGATCTGTGAATAGTAATAAACTTACACAGAACATCTGAGACTCCAGACATTTGGAGGAGTATAAAATGTCATTTAGGTCCTTATTTACTACCATTAGCTTATGATCCAGTAAGCCTTCATCAGAGACACTGTTTTGGGTTTTTTTTTTCCCCCTACAGCTAGAACACCTCTTGGTCTCTCTTGGCAGTAAGTTCTATGTGTTATACAGCAATTACTCTGATATATAAAAAGCTTCCCTGAGATCTGGAGTGGAAAGCTAACTCATTAAGTCTTTTCACAGTCACCAGAATACGTATTTAATTGACTATTTTACATAATTTTCAAAAAACATTTTGATGAATTCAATACCTTTCAATTGTAACTTTCAATCTATTTGGAATTCTTGACAGGTTAATGATGAACTCAAACACACCTAGATAGGAGAAGAAATAAAACTCGAGTCTGGGACTTTATACATTGCACTGACTATTTGAATTCAATTCACTAAAATAAGCTGACAAAGTGTTCCTGTAGTATAATATTTTTGTGTGTTTTGTATTTTTGGTTGGTTGTTTTGTATTTTAGATTTATTCCCAGAGGAATGGAAGAGAAAGTTCCTGAAAATTCAGAAAGATATGCTTGTCACTGAAACAAAAATTACCTATTTTTCAAAAGTAGCTTTCTTTTACCAGAA
Source organism: Eulacestoma nigropectus (assembly GCA_013397775.1). Lineage (NCBI taxonomy): Eukaryota > Metazoa > Chordata > Aves > Passeriformes > Eulacestoma > Eulacestoma nigropectus. Next base: position 799,699 of record VZTE01004626.1, read on the forward strand.
ATATACATTAAAACATTATTGGGATTCTATGTATTGTATTATTATGTACTGACAGTAGCATGATGATGTTGCGCTTAATGTGACAGTTCCGCTGCTACTTTCACCAAGAATCCCTTTCAATTTTGAAGACCTGCAGTTTCGGTGAGATGTCAGGGAATGAGATGCAGGGCTAGAAGGCAGGAACAGTATCACAGGGGATCTCAATGATCTCAGAGAGGAGTATAGCAGAGTCAGAAATGACATAGTGTGCAGCAGCCTGAATAGAAAATAGGCAGAAGAATAGGGAATAAGCATAAAAAGTCAAGGGAATAGAAAATCAAAGTCAAGACTAAAGCTACCTCTTGGTCAGGGATGAACCTCAGGGTAGCTTGCACTACCTTTTAATGAAAAAATCCAAACTATTTTGCTGATGTACTATAATTTGTTTGCTTTATTTATGTCATAGTATTATTAATTAACCATAGAAGAGAAATCTGAACTTTTATCTTAAAACGATTGGAACATAACAACAACTGTGTCAGAGCTGAAATTACAGGAGTCTCAGGATTAGTTCTATTGCTATGCAGTTTCTCCCTTTCTGGTCAATGCCTAAACTGTGGAATTGGAAAACCTCTCCTCAACCCTTTCAGATGTGGCATATGTACTGCATGAGTGCTGTTAATTTGCTGACCTCCTGTCGTTAAATAAGACTGAGTGTGGTGGTGCAACAGAGCTACCTTCTTGGAATTTAGATGCTGCAAACAGCACTTCAATGCTTTACATTTGGCAAGGCTTATTCTTTAAATGGATTGACAATTTTGCCTCCAAGCATAGACAAAATTGGCAATATGACACCCTGTGAAAACAGATCAACTTATTTATGATTTATCTAAGCTAGTCTGGTTGCTTACTACTTGATGGGAAAACTCAAATTTTAACTTCTCAGCAGTGGTAATTTGTGATACTAAAACAATCTGGAGTGGAGACTGTCATAAATAAAGGCAATTCTTGGTTTTGATTAAAATTAAAACTAATTTATTAAAAAGGAAATAATTTGAAAAACAACCGAGCGAAAAAAATCAAAACCGGGATCGCAGTGATCAGAGACGCTTGCAGCCGAACTGGCTGTCAGCCCAAGGCAGAGATTTGCAGCACTGGGTCTTGCTTTAGTTAATCTAAAGCAAAAATCTTTTAATTAAGTCTCTGGATAGAGATACAGGCCTGAGGACCACAGCGTTGAACGTTCACCATCGGCTAAGCCGAGGCAAAAAGCCGCCTCTCACCTTGTGCACGAGGCTTTGTGCCCCTTTGGCTCCTCCCCTGACCGCCCACTGCCCAGCCTCCAAGGCGCAGGGTGATTGGTGGATTCGGAAATGAGGTCATGTTCTCCAGCCAATGGCTCGCTGTTGTCTAGGCGGTCAGTCTGCAGATGATGTCATCGGCTTCAAAGGCGGGAAAAGTCCTCATTAAAGTTCTCCATTGCCACGGAGCTCAGTGACAGGGTAAGGGCCAGGTGCTAAAAATAGTCTTGGGGCTACGTATGAAGGTCTGCTTTCTCTTTGGAAGATTTAACTTGAACATGGATTAAAAGGGTTTTGCATAACTTTAAAATGTCACTTAAACTAGTAAACATAACTGAAACGTTAGAAATTTAACAGGGAATAAACTTTCTAACTTAGGGAAACATTCAACAATTAACACTCAATTAACAACTTTAACATCTCTTAACTCGGTCTTAGGACAAACTAATATGCGAAAGCCAATTTCATGATTTTTATGCATGACAGAGGCCAAGAACGCCCACCTACAGGAGCGTTTAAATTGGCTGGAAGCAGGAATTCTAGAGACAGAGGGATGTACTCAGTTGAAGAGACAAGAAACAGACAGCATTTACCTGTCCTGTAGTCATCCTACAATGTGAAGGCTCATGAGCTACATTTGGGCAGCAGAGCTGACCTGGAGCCTGGACTAAAGGCTAAGCTAAGGTGCCTCATATCAGCATTCACAGGACTGGTACTAATACAAGTAGATATAATGAATCAGCTTAGCGTAGGACTCAACTGGGTTAGAAATAGTGTCATTTTTTTGCATAGCAATGAATTGAATGCATTTGGGCTTGCCTGTTGCTTTCCTAAGAATGCATCAATAGTAAAATATTTATTAAGGATAACAAAATGACCTTATAACTGTAAGGCAGAAAATATGTAATTATGCCATAGCTTCAAGTAGAAACATGAGGTCTCCAAAAGGAATGAACACTAAATATTTTTGGAAGTTACATGCAGGTATTTGTGACAAGGATAGCTCCAGAGTAGAAGTCCAAAAATAATATGCCATAAGAGCTTGAATTTTGTCCTCATTTTTCACAAATTGATGGCAAAGCAATTCATAATTTAAAATGGGTCTCAAGAGAGGTACAGGTTCTGGAGTGCAACTTTAACTGAGTCGATCTTACATCAAAGAAATTGAAATACCATTAGCACACAGAAACCATCTCTCCAAGGTATAATAATGTATTCTACATGTCAGCCTGCTGCCCACAATGAATGCATATTGACCCATTTATCACTTGTTGTATTATTTAGGGTCTTGAAATCAAATGAAAATAGATATACTACTCCTTCCTTGGTTTTTCAGTAACGTTATTGAAGAATTGTATTTTATTTAAAACAAACAAAGAAAACAACCTAGATAACCAGTTGCTGAGAGGGCTTATATTAACATCTTGAAAAAAAAAAACCCAAACTATAAATTAAATGTCTATGTTTTATTTTAAAAATCATCTGTTTTTATCACAATTGCAATTGGTCTTTTTCACCCGTGCAGCCAAATTGTTCTTGGCCTAGGACAATGAAAGACAAGGGCAATGTATTGATATTTTTACCGCTATGGCATACAGTTGCCAATAAACGTGTCCGACTTTCTAAAGCTTGATGAGTTTGCATCATGAACATGTTGTATGAGGGCTTGAAAGCTGAAGACACCTGACTATATCTCCCTCACAAGGAAAAAATCTCATAATTATGTTCAACAGCATTCTATTTGCTTTGAGCTGTTGAAAATTCCAGAGATAGTGAGCTCTAAACTAACATTGTATCACAAACTGATCATACATGGCTTTTATTTTGTGGGACTATTGTAATGCAATCATTTCACAGAATCACAGAATTACAGAATGGGTAAGGTGGGAAGTATCCACAGTGGATCATCTGGTCCAACCTCCCTTTTCAAGCAGGGTAATCCCAGACACATGGCACAGGATTTCGTCCAGATTATTCTTAAATATCACCAGTGAGGGAGACTCCACAGCTCCTCTGGAAAATCTTTTCCAGTGCACAGTCACTGCACAGTAAAGAACTTCTTCCTCATGTTCAGGTGGAACTTCCTGTGCATCAGTTTCTGCCCATTGCCTCTTGTCCTATTTCTTGGCACTGATTTACTAAAATATGGGTATAACTCTAATATTAATACCCAACTAAGACGGACAAGGACTCTCTAACTCCCTTAGGGTTAGAAAGTGTATGTTTATTTTCAGCACTGGGCTCCGCGTGGGATAACTCCCTAATACGCAGTGCAAAATCACAGAACAATGCAAAGTCTATTTATCTACAAAAGCTCTGAATATTCAAAATACAAATGCATATTTATAACATTGACACCTCCCATTCTCCGCTTCATATGGTAATTAGCTTAAAAGTCATTAAGCATGCATAGTTAGTTCCTTGAATTGGGTTGGTCGTCTCATAATTTGAGGAGAGGTCTTGAATGATGAAGTAAAACTCATCTTCCTCATTTTGACCTTTCTACCTTTCTGGTTTTTGACAATACATATTGGTCTTGGAGGACCTCCAATTTCTCCCTTCATTACCTATGAATAGGGTTTCAAATGAAAAATTAGTAATTGTCTAGATTTCTTTAGATTTATTAGTTAGTGTTGTCTGTTTCTCATTATAAATACAGCTAAACAAACATAAAGCAACAATCAATCAATTACTTGGATCTCAGACCCTAACTTGGTAGCTTAATCATTAATTTTCTTAATTAACTCCAGCTGAGTTTGCTTATTAAGTTTGTTTTAACTAATTTCAACAAAGCTAACCTTTAACTAAAATCTTAACATTTAAATGTTTAAAACTCTGTGTTTCAGCACCACCAAGAGCCTGGATCCATCCTCTGATACCCTCCCTTCAAATACTGATAGACACTGATGTAGTCCCCTCTCAATCATCTCCTCTAGGCTGAACAGGCCAAGCTCCCTCAGCCTGTCCTCTAAGGGAGATGCTCCAGTCCCTTAATCATCTCTGTCACCTTCCTCTGGACTCTCTCCAGGACCTCTCTTGTCCTGAGGAGCCCAGAACTGGACACAGCACTCCAGATGCCTGCCTCACTAGGGCTGAGTAGAGGGGCAGGATCATCTCCCTTGAAGTGCTGGCAATGCTTTTCCTAATGTACACCAGGATATCATTGACCTTCTTGGCTATAAGGGCACTGCTGGGCTTGTGGTCAGTTTGTTGTCCACCAGCACCCCCAGGTCCTTCTCCACAGAGCTGCTTCCCAGCAGGTCAGCCCCAGCCTGTACTGGTGCATATGTATTGCAACTCTTTCTTAACGACTTACGTTATTTCCAACTCTTAGAATGACTATAGACTATTTTTGGATGGGAAGGAGGAGAAATTAAATTATAATGACATCAGAAATTAAAAAGTAATGCGTATGTATAAAAGCTGGTTAGAATTGAGATAATAAATTTAGATTTGGATGAAAATTGGTAATTACATTTATTCATATGCAAAGTAGATTTTCATATGCCAATCTGCCAGCTGAATAACCAGCTTTAGTATGTCCGCTAATCTGAAATTCAAATAAATCGGTATTTGAATAAGACAAAGTAAGCAAACAGATAATTTTAAAATGTAGTACAAATTTATAGGAAACATTAATCTGATGTCTTGGATCCCTTATTTTTTTAAATAAACTGAGGTTCTGACAACCTCAATATAAATACTTGTTCCAGATTCCTAACACTGTTTTATCAAAAATGATGGTGTAATCCCATACATTGCAATACAAATGCAAAAATATATTACACAAATGGATTTACAAATATTATGAACGTGGTATGCAAACCATTCTATGATTCTGTAGTAGATAATAGAAAAAAACTGACTATTCCAGGAATGATCAGGAGCATGTACTACAGATGTCAGACTGGATTTTTCATTCTCTATTGCTTCAAAGGATGCTATAACGTTTTTAAAATTAACCATATAATGTTAAATAGTGTCAGTTTTCTGGGATGCATGAAGGAATGAATGTGCCAGCCATTTGAGAAACTCTGCAATGTTAAACTGAAGATGAGTTCAGTCATTGTTGGAGATATAGGTGTGCCTTTTTTAATCAAATAGGGTGGGTATATACTAAACTTGCAATCAAATTTTACAAAAATTAGTGCAATAGTCAGCCCAAGTAAATTTCTCTATTCTTTATACAGAATAGAGAGGATAGTTTGGGCAACAGAATCTCATGTGGAATTCTTTATAAACATCAGTCTTACCCATTAAATACAGACAGCCTGAACTATCTGAGATGATTCAGCTGCTTCTAGACATATATTAAAAATAATTGTGTCTTTACAGTTAGATATGAAGACAGATTACAATTTAAATTGAACTTGAAATTCAAAAGGTCATTTTATAGTTGACTTGGCTACATGTGTTTTCTATGATGATTTTTGTCATTTCAGTGAGAAACAAAAACTTTCTGCTTCTGACTGCAGATATTTTAGATGCAGTTGAAATGGTTTTGTAATTTGCAATTTTCTACTCCAAAAAGACTTTTTTCTCTGCTTTTAAAATTGGATTTATTTTTCATACACCTGACTTCTTGTTTTGAAGATTTTACATCTGTGTCTAAACATTCAAACTAAACTTTTCATCCTGGATCTGTGCCTGAAAAATTATTAAATTTTCATGTTAAGTAATTCAGTTGCTTCTTCTAGTTCTAGAAAGTTTTACCTTTTTTATGTTTGAATTGCAGCAGCATAGCTGCATGGTTGGGATAGACGCTTAGAATGCCTTTATCTTAAATACACCTTTTGAGGTCTTCCTGGAACCTGCTATCATCTGACGGCACTCACTAGCAGTTTAGATGTGTAATTTTTTTCCTCAGCAGAATAGCTCATGGTTTTGCTGCATCTTCTAAGCATTCTTAGAACTGCTCTGTTCCCCAAAGCTCTATAAATACCATTCCTTATTCCAGCATCACACAGCTCCTTCAAAAGTGTCAGTTCACTAAGAATGTGACAAGACATAGGGACAGTGATCAGATGTGGAAGTGGAAACTCAGTTAAAGGCAACTGTGGGAGTTCCTGTAACCCTATGAGAGTAAAAAATGAGAAATGTGACCTAGTTGTAGCTGTTTGTCTCATGTCTTTGACTAGATACTAAAAAATTTGCACCTCTCTCCTACATAGGTGAAGTTGTAAAAAAATAAGGTCCCTATTTCTTGACCTTGGGGGACACAAGTTTTTCTTCCTAGAGAGAAGTAGAGACTTCTCAGGATACGCAGTTTGGACAGCTGATGGAGATTAGCAAAGGTGAAGTTAAGGCACTTTAGCTTTAAAAAAAAAAATATTAGGCTTTTCTCAGTTGGTTGCCGTTGGCTGTTTTAATTTATGGTGGATACCTCAGAGGCATTTGTCCATAAAGGATTTCTCAAACACATGCCCAGCCCATCTGTATATGCCCAGTAGTCCAGATAAAGCCAAGAAATAGTTGTTGTAATTCTTATGATTGAAATCTTCAGAGTTTAGCCTACTAGTTCATACCAAATTGTTACAAAAAAAGAAAGAATAATAACATGGTTCAAATTATTACACAGACCCTTTCTACTCCTTTGCTTTTATTATGTTCACCCTTGCCCTTCTCTGTTTTCTAAGATTGTTGGTTTCATTCTGATCGTAGTGGTGATGGGGTATTACAGTGAGTTGTCAGCTCCCGGACACCTTAACCATCAAGTGGAATGTAATGTGCAAGTTGGTGGTTTCTTCTTCCTCACTCTAGGATCCACTTGAAATAATTTTCTTTTTGTATATTTGCTAACACAGTTTTACACCTACACTCTTTTATCATTGGCCTTCATTTCTATATTCTGTTCAAATTTACTAATTATAGTGGCTTTTACCTATGCTGGAGTCATTGTTCTCCTTGTTCCTCTTAAAATAATTTTTCTCATGTGTTCCATCTGGCTTCATAAGAATACAAATTGATATGAACAAGCAAATGTGCATCCATTTTAGCACTACCCACTGGTGCAATGAGATCATGAAACTCAGTTTCATTTCTGCTATTCAGATTCCAGGTTACTTACAGCTATTTTTCTAGGACCATCCATGTTTCTTAAGATAGCTTTTACTATGTAATAATATCACATTGTCTGTTAGCTTGCTTTTGGCTCACTAGCTGAGGAAATCTGTTACAATTTTATCATCAGTATTTGAGCACCTGATACTGTGGGGATAACGACATATTTTAAGCCTAATAACACTAATGTTGAATGTTATATCCAGCTGAATAAGGATATAAGGATGATATAAAATGGCTCTGTCAAGTACTTACTGATTCTCTTGCGTCCTTTTATTGGATGGAAATGGAGCACTGTTACACCAAACAAAAAAGCAGCTACTTTTTTCTCCTCTTTCCTGTGTTCTCCCATGCCTGCAGGATTTTTTATATTTCAATTCTTATTTAAAGGTTTAATTATTTTGCAAATTACTTTTACCCTCTTTGTTTAAAATAAAAATTTCCCACAAAAATAAAATTTAAAAAAAACTCTATGGAAATTTCAAAATCTAGTAACTAAAATTTGTATTGGAACATGAATATTAGTCATGATCCTTTTCTTTTACCTAACATTTTTACATGCTTTTTTCTTGCAGGAAAGAGTGGAGCTTTTTTTGGATTATTTATTGAAAAAAAGTATTGTAAACATAAGCATGAAGACTTTCTCTCTTTTGTAAACACTTATTTCCAGAAGCTGGCCTCTTCGGAGGAAAAAAAAACCCAAACAAACAAAAAATTCAAAATATCTGAAAAAAATGACAACTGCACACTGGAAGCTGACAACGTTTCAAGCAAGCACCCTCTGGGCAAGCAATTAAGATGGGTCAGGATTAAAAAAAAAGTATCATATTTGAAGTGACCTTTTCCTCAGAGATCCATCTGCTCCCTGCTGGTGGGAAAGTCAGGTTTGGAAGAGGCTCTACCTGTACAGCTGCTTGCAGAAGAGCTCCCCCGGCAGTGCTGGTTACAAAACTCAGCTAACAGAGGTTAGCATCTGAAAATCTGCAAGCGTCCACTCTAATGTAAACAAAACTTCTATTTATTTCCACTCTAGCTGGACTTTTTTATGCTTCCTCATTGTTTTAATTAATATTTTTTTCTGCATCTCTGTGCATTCTGACCAAAAAAAAAAAAAAATGAAGTAATAAATGTTGATAAAAACGACATTAAATATTCATTTCAGTGTGTATACTAAGGGTTTTTTTTCCAAATATTCAGGAGTGGAATACTCATATGCTAAAAAAATCACCATCAGGAGATAAATAAAATTATGGTGTAGTGTAAAAAATGGGAACAGGAAATTCCCAGACGGAAAAATAAAAAGAAGAAAAAAAGAAAATATCTGAAGGTACAGAGCAATTTAAAATATTAAAGTAAATCAGTACTCTATTGAAAAACTTCTTGCATTGTTATAGGAATAAATGAAATAACAACAGTGAATTCTATGTATTTTCAGTGTGAAAATTCAAGCCTCGGGGTTTTTTTGTTATAATATTGCACCTTACATCTCCCTTTGACATTATCTGCTAAAACCCTGAAAGCAAAAAGTCTGATATCAGTACATAAGCAGGTTTCATAGAGAATTAGAGATTGAAGCACAGCCTATAGACTGAGAAAACTGATTATCCTCCATCTTTCAGCACTTATTAGACCCCAACTAGAATACTGTGTCCAGTTTGGTCTCCCAATCAGAAGAGACATACATAAACTGTAATGAGCTCATTATGGGGCCACCAAGCTGGCTGAGACTGGAACACTTGTCCTGTGAGCAGAATCTAATGGACTTGATCAGCCTGCAGAGGGGCCAGGTTTAGAGGGGTTGAAGATGTGACTTGGTAAGAACAGTGCTTGGTGGGTGAATGAGCAATGATCATAAGTTGAATTTTTTCCCCACTAATGGGGAAAAATGGGGCTGCTCAGAGGGTCTGTGTAGTCTCCACCCCTGGAGGTTTTTCCAGATCTGATTAAGCCAGCTGGATAAACCCCTGAGTAACCTAAATAGATCTCACACCTGACCTTGATGAACTAGAGACCTTCTGATTTCTCTTCCAGCCTAAATGATTCTACCTATGCTATCTTTAACTGCTGTATAGTTAAAAACAATATTCTGAAACACCAGCCAGGTTTTTTCTGCTTATTCTAATATCACCTTCCAGTTGTTAATTATGTACTCAGCACTTTTCCTTTTAATGTGTATTAACTGGCATGAAGTCAGTGTCATCTTTTCCATGACCCAGAAACTCCATTCTGTGCAGCAAGAAATCTCTGGCTTCCAACAGTCAGCTGCAATGAACAGCCATGCAAAAGGCCATGACTTCAAACGTTTTCCACAACAATTTCATTAAAAATGCATAAACAAGAGGCCTAAAAGCCACACCACTGAAATGACACATAATATTTCATCCTCAGCCTCTACTATGTGTGTTAATTTAGACTATCATCCCTAAATATTTAACATATTTAGTTTAAAGTGTATGAGAAGGAATAAGATGTTTAGTAGGTCTGCTGGTATCATGAGGTAAAGATAGACATGATAATTTCTGAAAAAATTCTACTTAATTTCTTCCAGAGTTCAGAGATGTAGTCATCAATTTGAAATTAAAATTGATTAAAACATTGAAAAAAAAGTAATTACAGTTAAATATCATTAAGCTGTTTTAAATACAACAGTGTACTGAGTGATGTGGTATCCCATCCTTCAGGGGAAAGGAGCACTCAAAATTCATAAATGGCTGCAGTTGACAGGTACAAGTCATAGGATCCACAAAACCTCACAGTTTTATTAGTAAATTATACCCTTGGCATGGAAATTGGTATGTTAGTGCCTGACCTGCTATATAAGGACATGACAGTGGGTTTTGAAAAAAGGGGTAAGGTGAAAAAGAAGAGAGAAAGAAAGAGATGAATTATGATGAGAGAGAAAGAGAGAGGAAGGAAGGCACTCTCTTCCCCAGAAACACTCCCTTCCTCCACACCTCGCCCTCACCCCCACCCCTATAAACGACCTGAGGTGGTACAGAATAACCTCTGGGTCCCAGACATGTTCCCTCCTGGCTACTGCAAGAATCAACACTGTCCTTGCTGGAACCAAGACAAGGTCCTTCCTGATTTTTGGTATATGTCTATTTCAATTCTGGACCCATTTCAGCAGTGTGCTGAAAAATCCCCAAGTTGTGCCAATGGCCATACTCACATAGCCAGATAAGCTGTGTCTTCTTGTTTCTTTCCTTCCCATTCTCTGCAACTAAAAAGATATAGAAAAACACAGCTTGTGCTCCCAATCCCTTAATCAATTGTCATAAGGCCCTGAAGTCTGTTTTGACCATCTGTAGGTTTCTCCCTTAGCTACCTGTTAAGGAATCATTCCAAATGGTAAATCACATTTACAAATTAAATACTTTCTTAGGTCAACTAACTTATCAACTAAGCATTATCTACACATGCATTATTTTTGCATTGTGCATGTAATTTTTGGTACTTGTATCATTTGTATAATTTTCTGCATTGACTATTTTGATTGTTATAAAGTGGTGAAGCTCCTAAAATCACTAAATTTTTCTAGGATCAGACATCAGTCTCTTTCAGTTTTAGGGTGAAGATCTCCGCATGACTGCATGGACAGGGGAATGTAAGAGCAGTCCTGCCAGCTATTTAAGTATGCATGCTGTTATGTATTCAGAAGCTTTCACCACATCTGAACAAAAAGTAAGTCATTACAGGTTGTTTATAATGTTTCTAATAATAAGTTTTGAAGACTCAAGTATTTCTAAGAAATTCAAATGTGACTGTTGCTTGAGGACTGCACCCTGATGCCTACAGCAACATTTAGCATAAGACTGTACATGTAAATTGAGCAGTTCTGTGGAATGTTTTCTAGTACTATTTCATTTAGTAGTGTAGAAATAGCCTTAATAGGTTGAATGTCTGGGCCTGTACTTTCCAAAAATTCTCCTCTGACATAACTCTATATACTTGTCATGCAACTATATTCAGGTTTGGTGAATTCAGCTGGAGTATGTGAGGTAAATGAAGACACAAGATGAAAATACACTGTCATTACACAAAGAGTAGGACAAGCTACCTATCAGGGTGTTCATCAAATGAAGAAAAATAAAAGCAGATACTATTCCTTTTGCATGTGAAACTCTACATCTCTGATTTCATGTCATCTGAAGGGTAAAATGAGACATTTTTGAAAAATAGTATGGGTTTCTTTCAAAATAAAGCCCACTTTCTTCTCCCTATATTTAGCTTTTATATACTTTGAGAGCTCAAGTTCAGTTTTTCTGTCTTCAAGCATCTTACTACTCACCTCTTCAAAGGACTTTTTTTTTAATGGATCACTAGTGTCCTGGAGAACAATTCTGTGAATTACGCACAATTTCTGAAGCTAGTTAAAGGGTCCCATTGAACTGCCAAAGCTTTGGAAATACATCTTTAAAATGCCAATTTAAAAAAATATAATTATGCTGATATGAATTACTACAGTATGACACAATTCTATGAAATAAAAAAGAGAATAGTAGAAGAAGTGTAGAGGGCATATTTGTTTCTAACAATGAGAATCACATAGAAATGAAATAATATGATGTCCTGTCTTTACTAGATATATGTCCTGTAGCTCAAGGCAAAATAAAGTAGTAAAATATGTAATAGTCTTTTGAACAGATCATATCAGAGATAGCAACATGGGCTGATTTTATTTGCTCGAAGTATTTGACATTGTGCTATGGAATTTTGGATTTTACTCTTGGGCACTATTTATCTTAACTACTTCACAAAAGTTTTCCAAAAATATTGTTCCATTTCTCTGTATTTTAATGCTTTTTAAAGTATCTTCTACCTTTTTTTTGTATACATAAAATGTTAATAACTTTGGATTTTAAGGATGACAGTGTTCCAGAAATGAATCTCTGTATTTGCCAGTGATCAGATACATCCTTAATGATTTTCATCTTAAGTTTCAACCTGATAAGACAAGATTATTATGTAAGTGAAGTATTTGGAAGTGGAGATCATAGCAGTGCATAAGTGAAGCTGCAGTACATTTCCTATGGTGATCCAAAGATTCCAGATGTCTCTCACAATCTCCAGGTAGTCATAGCTCTATTCTTACACCAGTGGTGTATAATGTCAGTATTATCATCTGCTTCTCTGCTTTTGAAATGAGAAAGCATACATAGCACTTATCAAAAAAATGGTTTGGTTTTTTTTTTTTTTTTGGTGGTGGTGGTATTTGTTTTATTTTGCTTTTTCCTTTTGCCCAGCTTGATAGGAAAAAAACCATCTGGTGCTAATCTCAACTCTGATTGATAAAATAATGCAGCATCTAGACAAACCTACTATTAAAATGAATACAAGCAAACCAACACAGATTAACCTGGCACACCATAATGCACACACAAGAACTCCAAATGCAGGTGTTTGTTTTTAGTATAAAATGAATGAAAGTTATGTGCACTTTGACCTAAAGTGAATTAGGATTTTATTAAAACCTTAGAGCTAAACTTTCCTTGTAGAGTCACCACAATAATTCAGGAGTGATTGAACATATTACAACAGAAACAGTATCATTATTTGGCCTTAAGGAAAGGCTTATGATCCTATGGGTCAGCAAGATGCTGGACTTGGAAATGAGAATTTACTTCTAATCCTGCTTCTTCAAGTATTGTGAAAAGGGTAGAATAAACTACTAGATTATGCAATTTTGCAGTTAAAATACAGAACGAGTGTTTTATACCTGTGCAATTTCCATCTCTATTTAGTGTTATTTTTTCCCTCAGTCATAGCAAAAACTTTTTCTAATTCTCTTGTATTTATTTGATGTGTCCAACAGTAATATTACAGTAATAACAGTAATTTTAAGACAAACATTGCAATTGTTATTCTGAAGGGTTAGAATTAATTAATCAGGTCTGCCTGTTTAAATCTCGAGATTTGAAGATAACAAAACAACATAGTTTTTCATTATTTTTGAAGTGTGGCGTTTTGGTTAATTTTTGTTTGTGTTTGTCTTTTATCTTTTGGTTTCTAAGCTGTCAAGGGTAAACAAACAAGGTCATATTTTCAAAACTGTACAACTTATGTATTTAGCAAATATTTTTGAAATATTTGTAATGTATGTTGAAAGAGAAAAAACGTAAGTTATTGAAAAGAGAGTGCAATCAAGAAAATACAGAGGAGGAAAAAAATTGACGTACTTTATTAAAAAATTTGTGTGACTATCATAAAGGATTAGCTAGTGAGTTCAATTCAGAAATACTAAATATATATATGCATAAAAACATATACTGGTTTTGAAAATCCAGTTTAGTTAGCAGCTACACTAAATAGGTAGGTTACTTTTTTCGCTTCATTTTGCCTCCCAAGGATATACTATTGGTTTACTTTTCTGGAACGAAAAACGCAACACTTTTACTAAATACACACAAGGCTTGTTTTTTTTCGCGTATTTCATAGGTGCATCTGTTTAATGTGACCTGGAATGATAATGCTTGAACTCACACAGTCAATCAATCTATAGATGCATCTTTATAAATCTAATTTTAGCATATGCATAAGTCAAGTTGATTCTGATGAAACTGAAATATACACATATTACTAAGTGTTTTTCTGAATTGTCTCATAAAAAGGAATATCTGTTTCTTGGCTTGAAGTCTTGCTTGTTTCAGCATTCACCTCTTTCTTCAATTTTCTCTATTTGGGCTGAAGGAAATTGTTTATTATCCGTCACTGATGTGTCTTAGAGGACTATGTTATCAGGTGAATTTGATGACTATAAAATTTCAAGTGTTTATGCAAATTCAGAGAATATCAGTGTAAGCTTTGATTTATTTTTTTTTTTTTTTTTTTTTTTCTTTTTTTTTTCTGGCTTCTCGCCCC
>VZTE01004626.1:813908-839397 GCA_013397775.1 Eulacestoma nigropectus
AAAGAATATTAGTGTGAAGTTTTTTTTTTTTTTTTTTTTTTTTTTTTTTTCTGTGCTGTTCCTGGAATCTAGCCCAGAATTCTTCAAAGGGCATGTATTTGGCCTGAAAAATATTCACAACACCTTGAAAGTCACTGAGATATATAGCACTGGAAAAAAGGCAAAGTACAAGGTGGTCAGGCATATAGCATGCCGGAATACAAAATCCTTAGATAGATATGATGGCGTTTACTATGAAATAAAGTGGGCTTTGGATCATTCACAGAACTTGAGGGTAGGAGCCTTGTAGTCATTTAGCTAAACTCTCACTCTGCTTCAGCCAGGGATCTGTCACTCATCCTGCCTGAGAGGAACAAGCCCCGGAGTACAAAGTCTCCAAAAATCATCTGGAAGAGCATTTGTTGATAAAGGCCAAAAACATTTCTGGAAGCATTTTGAAGTGGTGTTTAAAACATGCATCCCTGTCTGCTTTATTAATTTAGAAACAGACGCTTTATACAGCATACGCTGAGAATGGATCCATAAAAGCCAGACAGTAAATTGAGCACTGCTTTAATGAGCATTCCTAGTCAAGAGGAAACACCAAGTAAAAGGGTGCTGTGGCTAACTATGGCTAATCAGACTCTGCTATCACACTGTGTGCCTCACTCTGAACTTAAAAGAAGCATCTTCCTGGAATGAGAAGCAACAGATTCACAATCCTATGAGGCCACGGACCTTGTTACTCAAAGGACAAAGTGCCACAGCACTTATTCAAGAGATCAAGATTCTACTGCCACTTGTCTTCTCTTGTGAAAGAAATTAACCCACAATTGGGTACAAGAACTTAAGAAATATACACTAGTGTATGTTTCTTTATTTTTGTCATACTATGAATATTTAAATAGTTGCAAATTAGTTATTTCTGTAAAAGGCATTAATAAACACTTGTAGGGTGATTGCAGTGGCCAAGAACGATACCTGGTTTTTTTTTTTAGCTACAAAAATTTATGGCTAAAGAGTAGCTTTTTTTATAATATTTAGAACCCATGTAGAAGAAAGACAATGAAAAAGGTAAGTAATGCATATCAACAACATACTGTAAAATCACTTCAAACCTCATTTAATATATATTTCCTCATTAAGAATTTCCCAACTACAAAATAAGATTCAGTTCTTTTGAGGTAAAGGATGAATCAAAACAAAAGGAGAAAAAAATTTAAAAGTTCTGAGAAAGGTGTGATCTATTCTTTTGGAAGAAATTACTCAAGTTGGAATTTGTTTTGTGTGCACACAAACTTTCATTGAGCTCTCAAGTATCAAACCATAGTATGTTGATACATTTTAGTAGGCCATGCGAATTATTTGAAATTTGACAAAGCCGAAGATCATGGTCTTTCCTTGTAATCCCTTGTTTTAACTTTCTTCAAGATACTAAGTTTTGAAGTCTCACACAGCTCTCTACTGTTCTGAAACTTAAAGCCATTTTGTCCTTGAATATCATCCTTTGAGGGTAGATGGCTACCCTCATTCCTATTGTTCTTTAGCCGTGCTTTATCTGGGCCATTAGGTGACTCTGTCCACACTCAATGGGAATCCATTGTGTTACTCTTCTACTCTTCTAACAGTGCTTTTCTCCTGAATATGTTGTAAAAGATACTTTGCCATCCAGTACTGTCTATTCTGCCCTCTGGTAACAACTCTCCCTCACTATTCACAACAAAGACTCAACGCGTCTCCTTTCTGGTTTTAATCGCTATCCTGTTCTATTCCTGTGCTCCAAATTATTTCATTTCATTCCTCTTTTATCCTTGTCGTCTCTTCGTTTCATCTTGAAATGCTTCACTGAGCTCTCATGTTCACAATTCATTTCCCTTTGACTCAGCATGGAATAAAGGTCCACCCATTGTCCAGCAGTGAGCTGGGATTGCAGCATGAGGCTGACATATCTCTGCTAGTCTGACATTGAAGTATATGTCCAGATACTTTTATAGTGGACCATATATTGCATCTTTATAAAACCACTAGCATCTTCCAGCAGGTGGTTTTGGTTTTGTTCCGTCTTCCAGAAAAGTTGTCTTCCAGCTTTTGGTTTTGTTTTGGTTTTCATTGGTTGGTTGGTGTTTTTTGGTTGGGAATTTTTGTTTGTTTGTTTGTATTTTTGTTTTGGTTTTTTGATGGTTTTTTGTTGTTTTCTTTTTTTTTTCCTTTTACTTCCCATAGAAGTCTTCAGTTCTTATAAGATTTTCTTAAAGAGAAAAAGTCATCAGAACAAGAGTTTTGCAAGACATTGTGTATATCTTCATAAAGACTAATCTGAGTTACATGGCTTAAGTTTTACTTTTTGTTTTAAAAATATCACAGAAGTATCTGCCTCATTTTGAATGGGCTCTGGATAATATTTTGTTTAGGTAGCTCTTTTTCTATTTATAACAGTTGAAGTTGTACACAGTGTATCTTTCACAACCCAATTCAAAAAGAATGAAACTCCAAGGAAACATTTTTTTCACTTGA
Organism: Eulacestoma nigropectus; assembly: GCA_013397775.1. Lineage (NCBI taxonomy): Eukaryota > Metazoa > Chordata > Aves > Passeriformes > Eulacestoma > Eulacestoma nigropectus. The sequence continues at coordinate 816,402 of VZTE01004626.1, forward strand.
ATGACAATTACAAATAATAGCCTGTCCCGAAACCTCAACAATCAAGGAACTGTTTTGAGGAATGCTTTGGTTAAGAAAAGGTAGTAATATGGTCACTGTAAACTTCACATGAATAAAAAAGTAACATTTTTATCTCAGACACCCTGTAAGGGTAGGGGTTTGAGAAAAGGGCAAGAAGAAGATGAACAGAGAGATACCAAATAAAAAATTAGAAAATACCAAAGACATGACAGATGTGTGTTTAAGACCATATCTCAGTTGTCAGGTCAGTTATTTTCATAACAATTTATAGACACTTGAAATAGAGTTCACAGAAGGAAATGTTAACCTAGACGCTGTCAGAGACTGAAATATTGTAGTTTATGCCTTAAAACATTTTCATGAAGGACCTTTAAAACTGTATTACAAAAGCTGCAGCACCCTGAATGGGGCTCTGAGAGGCCCTGGACCCGCTCACTGATGAAGATAAGATAAAGGGCTGGGGACATCACAAAGCATAAGCTTAACACCTCCAAGGTGGGGATCACAGCCCCAGGGCTATCAGCTCGAACAGACCCTCATACCAAAGGGTGGGGGAGAGAGGCTTTGAGTGTGTGCTGGAAAAGCCTCTGATGAGAGGGGCAGTGACCACCCATCCTCCATTGTGCAGAGGAGCCCAGCTGAGGGGCCCCTTCACCCTGGGTGGGGGGGAAGCTTATCTGCAGCAGAGGGGGTGACATGGCCCATCAAAGGCCCCCCCAGAGGGGTCCCCAGATCCTGCACCAGAGCACCAGAGATGATGCAACAGACCCTCAGTGTTGCAAGGGACAGTGTGTCAAGCTGGCCCTGCAAGGGAGACACGTGGGCGTTCCCACCTGCCCAAGGCGTGTATTAATCCACGGGACTCTGTACTCTCCGGCGTGTGGTGGCGTGGCCACGTGGCAGCACCAATGGGGGACCCTCACCAGCAGAAGAGCAGATGGAAGGGAGCAACGAGACATCGCTGGGACCCCTGGATGGGTGATATGCTTCCACCTAACCCCTGTCGCTCTCTACTTGTCCCCTCACCCCCCACGCACACTTTTTTCTCTATCTCCTTCTTTCTTTGTTTTCTCTTTCCTTCTCTTTGCCTCTTTTACTATTAAATAAAATACATCAATTTTTTTGGCACCAACATCTAACCTCATTTGGTATTAATCTCGTTTTTGGGAATATTTAAAATCTCCAAGTTCTTTCTGGTTTATGCACAGAGACTTAGTTTTCTTTCCTCTTCTGGGTTTAAAATCGGATCGTAACAGACACAACACCATGCTCAGAAGGCTGTTGGGTGTTTGGATCAGAGTTAGTTCTATTTTGTCAATTTAGAGCTCAGTCAGGATAAGCTCAGCTGAGGTGCATGAACAAGTAGTTATGACTTTGAGTGATTTAGATGAATCAGCCTTATCAGTCAAGCAGTTAATGGGCTTGTTAATTGTATGTTTTGACTGAAATTGCATTTTATCACAGTAGTTACTCTTAAGCTGTTAAAACATTCTAAAATGGCTACCTTCATACAAAGCAATTTAGAAAGTTAATAAGTATCACTGTCTTTGAAAACTTGCAGACAACAGTTATGTATTATCTGTAGGTCTTCATCCTAGAATCACCCTTCCCCACCCTTGGCTTTGATATGAAAAGAACTTGCATTATGTGCACTGCATCTTCCTTAGGGCTTAAATATGAACATCATATTCAGAAAAAAGGAAGGGAGAAATGAAGTTTAAATGGATATTTTCTTAGCATATATGAAACTGATGTGAATGCTTTCTTTTTATTTTCTCTAAAAATAGTTATTATCACTGTTTTTTTTCATCTCCAAAGCTGTCAGATTCTCTGTTCTTTAAAGTTCTCATTATTTCATAGCTTATTTTTTGTTAAATGTTTCTTGCATATATACCCAAGAATGGTATTCAGTGTAAAAATATGAAGGTCTCTAGTTACCTAATTTCCATTGAATTATCACAGCATCTGGCAGAGCTGCTAAAGATACAATTTCAGATTGAGAAATTTACATTTGTGAATCAGCATATGAAAGGGGTTGGAAGTTTAGTAGGGACAGTAGTAAATTCAGAGAGAACAGATTAGCCCCTAGTGATTAGAAGTGATTAGGTCACTGTGCTCTGTGGTTGTTGTTACCTCAGGCATTTTAAGGTCAGAAGAATCACACTGGTCTTCTTATTGAGCTGTTATATTAACTCTGCTGTATAGGGTTTTTTGTAATTTCAACAGTAAGATGAAATATGGATTACACTTAGGTTTTTGGCTTGTTTAGGGGGTGGGAACATAATTTTTGATTTTGCTATTCATGATTAACATAGTGTTAAAAATCTAAAGCAATCTGAAGCTATCAAGTCAGAATTCTCTAATTCCTAGTAATTGGATTTTGTTTTGCTTTTGTCTACAAAATTAAATAACTCAATTATACAATAGTATGCCATAAGATTGTGATGAAGTTGCTTCTAAGTCTTATTTGCAACAAACTATATAGTGATTTCCTTACATTTCTTGTTAAGAAGTGCACTAATCAGACAACAAAATACTCTAGAGACAGTTTTCAGATACTTGTTAAACATTTTCTTATCCCTTTCGTAATGTCGTTTTTGATCTCTCCTGCTCCCTCTCTCCAGTGCTGCACAGTGTCACAAGTAGAAAAGGTTTTAGCATTGTGATAAAGGGCTGGAGAGCATTTTATGTTTTATACTGTGCAAATGTAGTTAAACTGTGATATTCTGTCTTCTCTAAATTTTAGTTATGCAGCAAATTGAATTACAAAAACCTTGCCTCAGTGACTGTGGTTTTTCACTATGTTTTTGAATGCCTAACTGTATCCACCTTGCAAGTACTTGTCAATGCCATATAGGTAGATATTACACTTTTTCATCACTGAATATTGTTCTATTTTTTGAGTTTTTAGATATCGCATCTTCATAGAGAAAGATGTAGTTCTTCAGTCAAGTATACAATGATGCCTCTTCCCACAAAAATGTTCAGCTTATAACTTTTGCTCTAGTATCGTGGCAACTTATCGTTTCTTTCCCAGTTATGTGCAGAACGGTAACTGGAAAGTCAGCAGAAATGAGAGCAAAGGATTTTAGAAAGTGTCCTTTGATTTCTGATCCTCTGAAATTTCTTTCTAAGCATTATTTTCATGTGTTTTGGCCAACTAACAGAGAAATAGTAACAAGACTTTTCTCAGCTGGATTCAAAGGCAAGTCTGAATTCAAAGGATTTCAGTAAACTAAATAAAAATACTGTAGCATAACTCAGATGATCTATCCAAAAATGCATCTGATAGAAATAAGCCTTTTCCCAGGCTTTAATATTTTGTAATCAAGCTTTAGTCTGGAAATATCATCAGATGGGAAGAAATTAAAAGACTATTTAATGCTCCCTTCTCATATATGTTAAACTTTCTTATTTTTATTCTGTATTAGCCTAACTAGCCAGCTTTGTTTTCCTTTTTTCCCTTCCCCATAGCTATAAAGTTTGTCAGGAGTACTCCAGTCTGTGTATCTTATCTTATTCTGTATTTATCTCTCTGAATCTAGAATAAAAAAAAAAAAAAAAAAAATGCAACCTTTCTTTACGTACACAAAGAAAAAAAATCATATACGGAGTTTAAGTTGAATCATTTGTCTTCCTCTAAAATATAGAACAGATTTGATTATGCTTTGAAATTCTTCTATATATTTTACTTTCACTGAATGTGAATAATATAATCATATTTTGGCAGTGAAATACATTAAAATGTACTGTTATGTTTAAATGATGATCTTTTTTTTATTAACAGCTTTCTCATCCAGAAAATATTGCTACATAAAATCTGGGATTGATTTATTTATACGTGAGGTTATCTGAATTATATAATGTGAGTGAAAATAGTTTTCTTTGCTTTATCTAGTATGCATGTTTGGTAAAAAATTCAATCTTTTAATGGCACTGGTGACCGCTTCGATGAGAGATCACTCTTCAATGTAAACCAGTGATGAGGAAAAAACCATCAAATTCTGGTAGGCCATTTACTCCCTCACTCACAAATGAAGAATTGTTGGATGCTTTATATTGTCAAGCATTTTGACCAGTCCAATTTTAAATGATTCAGTGATTGGCTACCCAATATTCTCTTTGCTAGACACATAGTTAAGCAGTATTTCCAGTCGTGGCTTGCTTTCTTTCTTTGTATTTCTGTCATTGTTCCTTGTTATACCTCTCTGAAACAATTATTAGGCTCTTATGCTCTGTTTCAACCTACTTTATATTTGCCTGATTTTTTTGCATGAGGTACTCATCCTTCTGCCTCTCATTCTTCAGGTAAACAGAATAAAACAATGCAAAGCAGTCATTTCAGCTCAGCAAGAGTAGAGAGAAATCTGACTTTCATACCTTCAGTGTGACGAAAAGCATCAACTACTCTGTGTATATGGCTGTGGGCTGTGGTGAGTTTTCATGGTCAATTTTTGGTAACTGGACAGACACAGGGGTGGCTTCTGCGAGAAGCTGCTGGAAGTTTCCCCTGTGTCTGACAGAGCCAATGCCACCTGACTGTGAGATGGACCTGATGCTGGCCAAGGATGAGCCCATCAGTGATGATGGCTGAGCCGGGATGATTTTATTTAAAAAGAGGAAAAGAACCTGTGGAACGGCAAACACAGCTGAAGAGAGGAATTAGATTATGTGATAGAAGCAACTGTGCAGACCCCAAGGTCAGTGAGGATCAAGGGGTAGAAGGTACTATAGCCACCAGAGAAGAGATTCCTCTGCAGCCTGTGGTGAAGACCGTGGTGAAGCTGCTGTGCCCTTGCAGCCCTTGGAAGTTCACAGGGGTGCAGAGATCCCACTGCAGGCCCTGGAGGAGCCCCCACTGGAACAGGTGGATGCACCAGAAGAGGCCTGTGATAATGTGGGAAGCCTGTGATGGAACAGAGTGCTGGTGGGACTTGTGGACCCATGGAGACAGGAGCCCATGCTAGAACAGGTTTGCTCCACATTGGAGCAGTCTGTTGCTGAAGAGCAGCATATCTGCACTTTGTGAAGAACTGCAGCACACATGAAGGATTCACACTGGAGAAGTTGAAGGAGAAGTCTCTCTTATGGGACGAACCCCACAATGGAACAGGGAAAGAGTGTGAGGTCTGCCCCCTCAGAAACAGCAGACCAGCAGAAACAAAATGTGACCACAACCCACATTTCCACATTTCCATTCTCCTCTATGGGAGAGGAGATAGAGAAAATTGAGCGTGAAGTGGATCCCAGAAAAAAGGGAGGGGTGGGGTAAAAGTCTTTTATGATTTGTTTTTATTTCTCATTACCTTACTCTGATTTGAGTGGTGATAGATTAAATTAATTTCCTTGAGTCTGTTTTGCCCTAAATGGTAATTGGTGAGGGAGTTGTCCCTGTCCTTATCTTGATCCATAAGCCTTTCATCATATTTTTCGTCCCCTGTCCAGATGAGAAGAAGTGATAGAGCAGTCTTGTGGGTACCTGGTGTCCGGGCAAGGTCATGCCCACCACAATGACCTTTTAAAAATCAGATGCTTCAGATCTTCTTAAATGTTAACAGTTGACTTCTATATCCAGATCACCTTCATGGCATTCACATTTCTCACTAGCCAAACTACCACAACTTAATTCCAACACTACATTAAAATATACTATTTATTCTGAAAATTATCATTATCCTGCTAGGAGCAGGGACTTGGACTTAATGCCATGATGATTTTTTATTATTTCATATACTCTTTCATATACCCTTTCATATACCCTTTTATACGGCTTTGCATGTATCCTTAGTGCTTTTAGCCCACATACTTGTAGTTTCCTAAGTCTGATAACTAGCTTAGACCCAAAGTTCCGTTAAGCCAAGAGACTAAACATCTTGGAAACCTTGAAATGCGGTCGAAAATCCCCAGACACCAAGGTCCTCTCCAGAACACATTCTGTAAACCAAGATAGGCCCATCCAGGGGGAAGGTTCCTCAAGACGGGGGCTTCTCTTGAGCCTCTCATTGGAGAATCTTTGATAGATATGCTAATTTGCAAGGTCTATAACTGTATGTGCGAATTATCGCGTGTGTACATTTTTGGGGTGGGCATCCTGGTGTGCATCTTTTGGGTGTGCATTTTCGATGTGCATTCGAGGGTGCTTTCTTCCTGGTTGTGGTGCACCAGAGGATCCTTAAATAAATACTGAGGTAAAACCCTTTTTCCCCTCTAACCGTGTTTGGCTTTTAATTCTAAGCCCAGGGAAAGGTAACAGACTCAATGACCCTTAAGGGTCCCTTCCAACTTGAGATGTCCTCTCTTCACATGATACTTTTCAATAACTATACTATTATATGTATATTTATTGGTTTTTGTTAAGACACTGCTTTTAGTATCACTTTATGTGGAAAATTAAAAAATAATTATGAATGAAAATTTATCTTTAAGTGCTATAAAGATCTAGAATAAAAGTTGCAAAAGGGAGTTCACAAGTAGTTTGCATGAATAACATGTCTAGCTAAAAATTAAGCAACAAGTCATGTTCATAAGAAAGCGCTGGAACTTCTGAGAAAACCATTGGCATAAGATAAGCAAATATGGTAATTAATTTTACTAAAATAGAAAACCAAATTTGAGGTGTCAGGAATTCATTAAGAGCTTGATGACCTGCACATCATTGTGTATATTCTGGCTCTAGCAAAATAAAATATTGAAAGGGAAAAGAAGCCTTGAACGTTAAAAACAGCAGGAACATGCTGCTTAAATTTACAGAAAATATATTTTTTAAAAATCTAGATTTTTTTCCCCCAAGTTTTAAAAAAGTAGCTTATAGCTAATATATTTAAATTTTAAAAATATTTGTGATAATACTGGAAGATATGGGAGAAAAAAACCCTCTGAATACTGCAAACAATTGTTTATTTGGCCTGTTGAAGAAAGACATGAAGGAAGAGAAATAACAATCAAGAATTTTACGGTCAATAATGGATATATTGCACAACTATTGTGCTTCACAGAATGGTGATATGGAAGGAGGGAGTAGACAGCCTGTAATTGAAAATCACTGATTATCTCAGAGGAAAAAAAGAGCCAATAGAAAGAACATCAAGAATGTTAAAAATTGGATAGGAAAAAGTATGTTCCTTTGTGTGTGTATAAGGGCATGTAGAAACACTTGCAATTTCTCTCATAATTTCACTGGCCTTGGCTTTTTTTTGGTTATCCTTAACATTCTACGTTCTCTTGCCCTTGAACTTGTTGACAGTTCCACTTGCTGTCACCAACTCTGTTTTTTAATCCGTCAGTAACTGTCTAATGAAGTCAAGTCTCTCAGGAACAGGATGTTTTTCTAGAACTTCAAGACTTGGGAGGAAATCAAAAATAGAGTACCAGAGAGAGGACAATGGAGGAATCCAAAACTTGTACACATAGTGGGGCTGTTTTGTGCCTGGTAAATTCCTCTGAAAACATATCACAAGGTATGCTTTGACTCTTGGGTTTGGGAAGATACAATACCAAGAGAGTAAAGTAATGGAAATGAGCATCACATGGTGAGCTGGCAATACCAAATAAAATAAAACTCTGCTAAACTGTTGTTTGGCTAAAACAGGTCTAAGTGATTTTGTAGCAGTAGCACAGACCCTAGCCTGAAGCTGCCATAATGGTACTGTTTTGAACGATGGGGTAAGACTGAAACTTAGATGACTTTGGCAGAAGTTTTTCTTTCTTTCAGTGCTGCGTGCTTTCTCTTTCTGTAAAAATGATCCCATTAATGACCTATGTCATCAAGAACAGAACTTTCCTTATCATCCTAAGGGAAAGGCTGTTCCCTGCGTACTTTCCTTCCTCGGACATATTGGAAAGGGGACATACTGCATATTCCATGGTGGGCTCTGCTTGCCTTCCTTTCTGTTTCTTCTTTTTATTTTTTGTCTCACTGACAGAACTCATTGGTTAATTGAGATACCTTAACAAAGTGTTTTTTCCCTGAAACAGTATAAGCATAACACTCAATTACGACATAATGAGCCTCAGTTTGAAAATATTGGAAGACGAAATTTGAATTAACCATGGACAAGGGCTGTCCTTCACCATGGCTGATTAGGATATAACTATGATTTACTATGTTTGGCAGTAGGATTTATATGCCAAACTGCCATTAAAATCTTATGATGTGAGATCTCAGGAGTCAGCACATTAATCTTACTGATGTTATAACTTCAAACGGCGTCAAATGAAAGCAAGGTCTTGAAGTTCAAGTAAAAGTTTTTTCCAAGGTATTTAAAACTGAAACTTAAAATAAAAAAAAGACACAGACTAATCTTTTCTGAAAGTTTTCTTTATACTTGGGAAAAGTCTAATTATCTTAACATATATAACCCTTTGGCCTTAACCAGGTTTTATGGACTACAGATTAACGAAAAGCTAATCTAGAAAGTACTTTTGAGTTTATATTCCTGGATAATTCAATGTTAAAATTCAATCTTTACACATTTATTTGAGGATTTTTCTACATTTCTAGAAAGGTTATCCTTTGGTTCTCACTGCAGTCCCCAGAAGACAGTCAAAACTACTCACTAAGTAGAAAAGCAGCCATTAAAAAGAAGCAGAAGAATTAACAATGCATTCTTTACTATTTTTGTTTATACATGAGGTACAGGTGAGGGGAAGAGAAAACAAGATAGAAAAAGATTAGGAACCAGAATGAAAACAAACCCCCTACATTGACAATATGACTGGAGTCCACAAAAAAAATGCTTGTCTACCTTCCTTCTGATCCAAAAAAAGAAAACATTTATTGCTGCTAGAGACAAAGACAATTGACAAACTGAGACAATTTTGAAAGAGTAAAGCTCAGAATCCAGGCACTTCAGTGTGACTCAGAGTATAGCAGCAGTACAGAAACAAAAGCTAATTGTGACACAGCTCCTTCACTTAGCCTTAAGGATTTTTTTGCCTGGATTAATTTTTCACTTGTTTAAAAAACTTCCCCAGAGTTTTTAAAAGTCTAGACACAACTCTGAAAGAAGTCACGTGTGTACATTTTCTATAGAAATATTCACCCAGCTAGTGATTTAGAGCTTGTAACTTATAGCTCGCCTGCCCAGGGATATCTCCTGCCAGCCCGAGCCCCTCTTTGGCTCCGATTCAGGCAGTCTCCAATCCTCCTGGAGAGGAGAACACAGGGACGCCTTGGAGCTGCGGCACAGCAGGGGTTTCGGCGGTCCCGGGGTGAGGCGGCTCGAACGGCAACTTTGTGTTCCGTTCACTGCGTGGTGGGAGGCGCTCGGCTTTTCTCAGGGAGGCGGAGAAAGGCACAAGAAGGCTGCTGTTGTGCTATTCCCAGCAGCTTTTAATCTGCCCGAAAGCGAGGACAGAAAGAGCGCTTTACAATTCAAAGATACAGTTTTATACTCCGCGGCATAGGCGGGGCGCCGGCGGCTTCTCGCCACTCCGAGGTTTGCGTGGGCATGGCTGAGTGAGGAGAGCCAACCAGAGAGCCCCGCTGGCCCCACGTCTGCGCACCGAGGGGAAGCCCCGGCTCGGCGCGGCTTCCGCTCCCCGTTTGTCCCTGCCGCCCGTCTGTCCCCGCTCCCGGTCTGTCCCCGTTGCCGCCCACAGTAACTAGCTTCAAGTACTTGCTCATATTTGGTTATATTTTGTTCACATAAAATAATAAAAAGGCAGGCAGAGAGAAAGAAAGGTCTTTGAAAAGGTCATGAGACCTCAAGCAAAAGCAATGCTATGCTCTGTCCTGAAAAATATTGAGTTATTAAAAGATCAAGTGATCTGTAAAGATTCCAAGAAAATTCCAGGTTTTGGTAAATATATGATTGATACCAAACATTAAAAATGAAGCTGTAGCATGCAAAGGAGATTCAAAATATCAAAAACTGTAGTCAAAATATAGTTCAAAAACCAATTGTACTGAGTTATTGAATGAAAAACATAATCTCATAGATCTATTTAACAAATTCAATGTGAGTGCTGCTTCTCTGTTTAAACAGTGCAATGTCATCATTAGCCATTAACACCATAAACAATCTTATAATGCCTTATAAATTCAGTCTCAAATTTGGAATGCTCTTTCTGTCATAATCAATAATCAGTGTCAGGCTATTTAACCATAAGACGGCTGGCACAATAAAAATTTCAGGGCGCAGAACAGGGTTGAACATAGACTGGTTTTTGGATCTTCAAAAAGCTCTGTAAAACATCTCTAACAGGGTTGAGATACCTTTCTTAAAATATGTAACCAACTTTTCTCATGATGATACCTATAATTATTTCCTGTACTGCTTGGCAATTGTATGTCATAATGACAACAGTAGCAAGAACTGTAGCCTATAGGCTACATTTTCAAATCAAAAGGGTTCCTGCTAACACTGTTAGTTGCTCTTCTTTTTTGCTACTAATGCGTTATCTACCCTGACATACTTTTGTGTATGGTATATTTAACCTAAGAATCACGAATAGTCTTAAATTTTTTGTTTAAATAATAGTAATTAAAATTATTTTCTCAAGTTTTAGTTTGCCAGATTCATACCAAATCATTTTACTTTCGTTTTCTGCATTCCAAAGGAATCTAACATTTGGTAGAATCTCTTTGGCCACCAGAACAAGAGGCTCAAACATACACCTTGAAAATTTCAGTTAATATTTCTCTGCTGTAAAGTACAAGGTAGAAGCCTTTCCTCTGACAGGCCTGGTGCATTATTTTCACTGTCACTAAGAATCTACAGATATTTAGCACAGAATTAAATGAGGTAAAAAAAACATATCCAAAAGAACTCTTGATTTCTTTCTACACAAGAAATAATCAGGCCTGTAAGGCACTTCCAAAGATGTACTTCTATGAGAAATGAAAGAATGGGCATCTTTGGCAAAGTGTAAAGATGTCACATGTTATTTAAATTATATGATAAGAAAAGACACATTATCACCCAGGAGGTGCTCAGATGTAATATAGTATTCATAGGCTTTAGCCATGTAACTTTATTGTCACATTCCGTCATTTAGAACTACATGTTCTGATTTGGGTTGGTTTCTTGGTTTGTGGGGTTTGTGGGTTTTATGTTGACGAGTCAGAAAATAAACAAATTTTGTTTGAGGAAAAAAAACTTTGAAAAAGCATCTCTATAAAATAAAGAATTGTATTAAAAAAAAATCAAATGTATGATACCTCTGTACTTCCATACATTAATGTATGTCCTGTGTCTCAGCATTGTATGATGTGGTATTTCATTTTCTATCTCATACTTCTCATAAAAACTAGATATAACACACAGTTGTAACATGATGCTGTCTCTGGGCAGAAGAAAAAATCAGTTTGGTGTGAGTTTCAGTTCCATGTTTCTCACTGCATCTTGGAAAATACTACTCCGGATTTTTAAATTTAAAATTACTTATATTTCAGGACAGCCTATACAACAGTGAAGAAAACCCCAACAAAACAAGCCCAAGTTTTGCTAGGTGATCAGCAAAATGTAAAGCATATTCCTCCAGGCTGTTATTTTTTGAAAACATGCAGAACAATTAAAAATAAAAAAATGACTGAAAGAAAAGCATTTTAGAGTCATTGCTTTCTGAAAACTGGCTTCTTAACACAGCTGTAACCTTGCACCCATTAGCCTGGTGCTCATAGCCTGTTGTCCTTTGCTGTTCATTAATAAACACCTTTCTATTTCTATTACTTTGTTTAATTCTGAATATCTGTCTTCAAACAGTGCTATATTTTGTCGCTTGTCTGTCCTGAAAAACAAAGGAGAACATTAAAGACTAAATATTTATTTTATGTTTAGGTTTTCTCAGGCATAAATAATAAAATCAAAATATTCAGAAATTTTCTTCTGGAATCTTCTTGTACTTTATGTTTTTATAATTCCACATAATCCTTCACAACATAGTTATTTACACAAAACCAGCACATTGTAATAAATTAGATTTTCAAAAGTAGATCAGGTGAATTTTTGCATCCTTTTTCTGAGAAACATGTTCTTAATTTCTGACACAACAGATATACATAAATTGATTTTTTGAAAACTGAACTAATGGGGACAGAATAGTTGCAGGGAGCAGGGCAGGCTTCCTAAGGCAGCCGCAGCCAAGGCATAAGGCATCTGTCTGGGAACAGGGCAGGTTGAGGCCAGTGCTGGGGTCCTGATCAGGTCCAGTGAGAGAGGAATTGGGGTCAGACACAAACCTGGGATGACAGGGCAGCTGAGGGGACGGGCTGAAACCAGGCCAGAATGTCAGTGTGCGAGTGAGGATCAGGATCAGAGAGTCCCAAGGCTGGGTGGGATCAGGCTGCAACATGGAAGGAGCTGTATCTCGGGGGAATTGTGGCCAGGACATACCCTGTGGAAGGCAAAGCCCTCCACCTACTGCAACCAGGCTAGTGACAAGTGTCTTCCACTTTCTAAAGCTTTGCTAAACAAGTACTAAATGTTTCTTCTAATACCTGAGGCATGGGCCACACCTGGTCATGCTGTGGCCTGGATTAGAGCGCCCTTACAGAAAAAGCTGAGGAAAACAGATGCCAAAATCAGGACACATAATTATCTTCTTACCAAGTTAGCTACAGCAGCATGAGGTGATTCTGCATGAACCCTTTGAATGACTGCATTTGCCATCTGCTATTCTCTTGCAAAACATTGTGCTTCTGCTTAGCACTCCTCAATGCACGCAAGCAGCATCCAGCTACCTTCAACCACACACAGGAATGGTTTGGGCTATTTATCTATAAAAGTAGCTCTCTTTGGAAAAATGGCACTGGCATGAGATAGTAATGAGCAGTTATTATTAAAATTGGTAAAAAAGATCTATTTTGACTATAGTTTTCCAGTGTACAGAAATCACTGGTGTTTTGTGAATAAGATTTCCTTGTTTGTACATTTAAACTGGTGAGGGAAATTACATTCGTCACTTACCATAATTCTGGCCATTCTTTGGAATATTATTTGTGTCAGTTTTCAGATAGGTGTTAGTCTGCTTGAGGTTTGTGATCTGTCAGCCTTTATAAATGAAGAAACCTAAAGTTTGAAGACTGTGTTGATCTGAAGACTGAATGTAGAAAATGAAGCCTTTCTGCTCCCTTGACAAGGCATACATTTGGATGGGATTGGTTTACTGAAGCACAGATCAACATTCTCACTTTTCAAAATGTATTAAAAAGGAATCAAACCTCAGGGCAATTATAAGCATGCAACAGTAGTTCCCTGCTACCTTTCAAAGTATGATTTTTCCCTGTCAAGAAAAAAAAGAAAACCAGAAATAACCTACATAGAATATATTTTTGGTACTTTTAAAGATGTTTTTATTACAGAGAATAATTTTTAAAATAAAAATTATTCAACAGCTTGCTAACATTCCTCTTATACACTGCCCAGGCTTCTTCTCATACATATCATAATGTATTTTCAATATAAAGTTTATATTTGAAAACATTTTAAACGTTTTTTATGTAGTTTTTTTTCCCCTACGGCTGATTTTTTAATCTATTTTTTCTCCTCCCAGAAACGTTGCTTGCATATTCAGATGTTAAAAATAACTTCATAGCAACTGACTTTTCTGCACATCCTGTGCAAGACCACTCTGGAAACCATCACTGTCAGCATTCCAGCCGTCTTGTCAACAACTAACTGCTCTCAGTTCCTGATGAAGCCATCTAGAGCAGTTCAGTTATTAGAGTATGCATGTAATAATGTTAACACTGTGGATTTTTATAAATAGAAACAGAAATCTACAAGGCAGAAGCCAAATAGTATCTTCAAGATATGATTACATTTAATGTAGAAGAGAAACTAGCAAGCTCTAAAATGCTACTTTGAAAAATATGTTTTCCAGAGCAGAATGATACCATAAGTTATTATGTAGTTTTGAAACACAAGAAATGAACTTTCGGAGTAGATTTAGCAAAATTTTCCTGACAGTTTTTGAGTCAAATAGCAAAAATATATAAACTTCCAAATGTTTTGTAATAGAGATATCCTGTGAACATAAAGACATTGGCACTACTTTACTTTACTGTTAATAATAATGACAAAAATAGCAAGAAAAGTAAACATATCTCAGGATATAATTTTGCAATAAATTCTTTGTTTTTTTAATAGAAGATGACATTTGATATGAGTTTAGTAGCTTTTCACTAAAATTCAGGATCCCCACTTTATGAAATTTAATCATACAAAACTCTTTTTAAGATGAATTGCCTTCATGCCTCTATCCTATAGCAACATTCTTCACTTCATCTGATTTGCTGCTAGAATTTAATAAAAGAGTCTAGATGTAAATGAGGAACTTAATAGCATTAAGTTATCATTAAATAAATGGAGCAAATAAACTCAATTAAAACAAAATCAAATTAAAAATGTTTTTCTCAACTGTTGACGACATGTCACTTTGATATAATTTTTTTGAGGGGTTGCATATTCATGTTGTTAAACCAAAGATTTATCTTCTATCATATAGGCTGTAAATCACCTTGAGTTGAGTTCTTCTTTCACTTGTTTTTCTGAGGTCTGCACTGGGAATACTAGGAGAAATAAGATTTGCACGTATAGTATATTGGTTACAAACTAAATTTTCCTTCAAAACCAGATGTGAAGTTTTACAGGAAATGTGGATTCATGAAAAGAAATGAGGATCTTTAAAATTCTGGCAGTTTGGCCAGGTCAAAATTCACTAATTACTTTTTACTATTTTAGAAGTTAATTGTAAACTCATTCTGTTCCTCCCATTGCAAAATGTTTGCATTACTTCCACATTTTTTCACATTAAAAAAAATCCCAAAACCACTACTTTTTTTTCTTGAAAATTATATTTTTAGACGATGTAGATCTGCATAACTTTTTTTTTTTTTTCACCTCCATGCTTCCTAGGGTAGAATTCCCTAGAAATTATGGAAAACTAAGCTCTGAGTCTGCTGAATAACTGAGCACATAATCAGCAAAAAAAGTAAGTTTTGTGACTTTGGTTAGGCAGACTATACAGCTTTCAATGGAAGCCAAAATGTGATTCAAAGTAATCTTTCCACCTTGCACCTTTTCATTTTAAATAGTGACTGCTGTAAATTTCTACTTGCATAATGGAATGGGAAATTAAATTTTCCTATTAATTCTTGATACTGAAGTTAGCACTTAACAGACGTTTCCCTGACTAATTCAGTGACTAGAGGACAGGCTTTACTATTAAAAATATATATTTACAATTAAACACATGATTCTGAATATTTTTGTATCACCTTGGTTTCTTAGAGGTATTATTTGAATCTGGCATAGACTCAAGTAATTTTGAATATAGTTTCAGGTAATATACAGATGAAAATGAAACTAATACCTCATCTAATGATGCTTGTGGTTAATTTGTCATGGATAAACTGGCAGAGTTGCACAGCTATTACATAATCAGGAAAAAAGAATATGCCTAGAATAGCATGTGACCCCTCCACAGTAATACTGAATTACCAAAATGAGATACGAAAATGATTCTGCATTGAGCTATGTGACTATTTTGTTTCCAGAGAGAGATAACTAACCAAAGCGTAAATATAATGATGCTTTGGGACTGAGCACAGGATCAGCCTGATTTAAAATGAATGCACATTTGAAAGGTAGGTGTATATTAAAAATTCCATGTGGTAAATCTGAATTAATAAACCTAGTTCCTCAGTCAAGGGAGGATTTTGTGCAAGAAGACAAATCCAGCAATTAATCTATTGGACTCTACCAGTAGTGGCAGGTGGGTCGGTTTTGAGAAGAACATACAAGGAGTCTATAAATAGACTCAGTTGAGTCAGTATTTTGCTTTGCAGTTATACTGAGTTTTCAACATGCTACTGGGTCTATTCCTAATATAATTTTGGAGTACTTTCCTACACATGAATAATGTATGGCATTACAGTCTTTTTACTATGAATAACCAGGTTATCATGTCTGTTTAGAGTCCATAACAAAATGGGAAACCTTGTATGCGTTATTTTGGCCAAATTATTATAAGGAATATACAAAATGTCAATTTATTTCTAGATAAAAGGATTGACAGCTTATCTGTGGAGATAATAATATATTAACAGTGTACTTAAAGTGTAAAGTGTTTAATCAAAATAAAAAATGTTAATAGTAAGAAAAATGGAGGTGATTTCCAGTTACAGCACTCAGTTTGAATGAACTTAGGAAAAACCTCTTCAACAACAGAGTTAAAACTGTAAAAAAAAGAGAGAAAACCCTAACAAACAAACCCAAAGAAATGAAAAAAAAATCTATTTAGTTTAACCCCCTTTTTCCTTGTGTTACTTTCACTTATCCAGTGTCCTTCTGAATCCCCAAGTCAATATGTTTTGAAAAAAAAAATGAGGGGTTAAAACCGGGTTAAAATATCTCAGGACAAGAAAAATCCAGAGAGTTCACGCAACTCAGCATGGGTAAGTTAGTACAATGTCTGCGGCATTTTCCTAGGAATAGGACAAAAAAGCAAATTTAATTGGCTGTGTTGGGATAGGTCTGTGGAGTTTTTCTTCTCATCATAACAAACTAAATGTCCTGGTTTGAGACAAATTAAGGGAAACACTCTGAAAGGAATGTCTCCTCCTAAGAAGGCAGGTTTCAGCCACCCCTCCTCCACAGGTTCGGGAAGAAATTCCTTGGAGGAAAGTGAAAAAAAAGTTATTTATTTAACAAGCAGAGTGCAAGCAAGCAGAGAAAGAAAAGAATAATGCTAAGTAATGAAGCCTCTCACTGTGGAGAGAACCTGGGTCGATTTCAGAGTCCTTTGTGGGTGTGGCCCTCTGCTCTCCAGAGCTGGGGTTTGGCATAGGCCCCTCCAGGCCATGCTGTAGGGCTTCCCAATGATGTTCTGGTGTTGCTGAACAGTCCAGAAGAGAAGAAGAAAAAAGCCGAAGTCCCAAGGCTCCGTACTTTAGCTAACAAACAAGAAGCTAGCTAAAAAGAAAAAGGAATGTAACTCTCTTCCCTGCTGCAGAAGCAGAGCAGCCGGGCCAAAGAAGCCAGCGAGCTATCTCTGGTCGGAACACAGCGCCGAAGGAATTCCTTCCCTCTCCCCAGAGCTAGCTTTAAAGGCACAGAATTCACGTCCGGCATAGGGCAGACGATAGGGAATAGAGTATCACAGTCACCCCAGGACACTAAACTGATGATAAAGTGAGATTGCAGGTGAGATTCAAAGAGGGATCAGGGAACTGTGTTAGTCTGTGAGTAGGAATGTGGCATACCAGTAGTTATTTAACAATTCAGTTAAAATGTAAATATAAATTCAGTCTTGATGGAGGCTTCATTTGACTCTTTTATACAATTTTAGTCAGGACTGGCCAAATGTACATCCTTTCCCAAGCCCCAAATCGTTCATTCATGCACGTCATCTCTTGATAACTTGAGTCTCAAGATCTACATCTTTCACAAAAGTGTAAAAGTTCTTCTGGAAACTATAATATATTTTTATGTGTTTAAACTCACATCATATATGTCAGGTAAATGTCTGTGTGTGCATATGTATGTTCTTGATTTGGAAATTTGAGTTGATACCACTGTTTGCCAGTTGCAAACCTAAGATGACTGCAGTCTTGAGCTGCACGTATATTGACATCACAACTGTTCTTAATGGGTTCTCCATGTGCCCAGTAGAATATATTCTGCCCCACTGGCAGCTGCATGCATATACAAAATCTTCTTTTTTGCATCTTATCTATTCAGGTAATTTTTTTTGGCTTATGCAAATCAACTATCGTCCCGAAGTGATGCCCCTGAAATAATGAGACAATGAAGTCTCAAAGGAGAGAACTTCTTCAGAAAAGGGGGAAGGTTTTCAAATTATTTTCACGTAACCATCTAAATGCACATTGTCTTGGCATGTATCTTGCACTGCAATGGAAGAAAAAATCCATTACAGGCACTGTGCCACTGGAAATATGGACAAAAATGTAAATAGACAAAAGATGAACTATAAGTGTACTGTAGGTTTACTAAGGTAGGACAATCTTGCCAGACTTTCACTGTCCACCCTAAGGATATTGCTTTTATGAAGGACAATGTGCTATGTCTAATCAAGCTTCTGAATACATTGTGTTTGCTATTGCCAAATAATAAATTGCCACCAGTGTTACACATTGTATTTCTGACTCTGTCAAGATGTGTTTGCTTCTGAGTCATTGTTATATGCTGTAGTGTTAAGCTGTCATTTAAGAGATTTTACCTTAATGTGATATATATAGCCATGGAGTTCCTTGACGAGTAATAACTCCTTCTCATATATATATTACAGTGCAGATTATAAAATAATTATTATAAAATTATAAAGAATGAGAAACTTTTTATATCTGATTTCCATATCCACCTTGAGGTCTTAAAACACTAAGCAAATGACAAAAGTCAACTAATGACAATCTCTGTCACACAACAGCTCATTGTCGAAGTGTAGTTAACCAAGGACAGTTACAGAGTTTGCCGGTACAACATATCAGTGTGAGCAGAGAAAGATCATGTGGTAAATGGCATACTCACAGCTTACCTTTGGAAGAACAGAGAAGTTTCCCTGGGATGTGATTTGAAAAGACACTGAAACCTGATGGAGACAGAATGAAGAAAAAAGCATTTTTTGACTAAGAAGGAAAATGGTTGTATTAAATTTGTCTTAGCCATTTGTTTCAGTGTGTTTAGGTATCTCTGTTTAATGAGTTGCTGTGCTCTGTTTTGATTTTTTTTGCATTATATTAAGCATGGTGCTAAACAGATGACTGGGAACTTTATTAAGCTTCCTTTTTCATCAAATGTGTGTGTGTGATATGTTAGGGGTGAGAGGGGGCAAATTTTCATGTCAAGACCTAAAGAACATGTCATGAAGCCTTCATCATTTAGGATTGTAGAGAAACATAAGATACAAAGTTTGTGTAAAATATCATTTTTTGTAATATGCCTTTGATCAAAATTAGGTAAAATTCATTATAAAACATCTCTGTGGGCAAGATATTTCCTAGTTGCTGGTTAGTCAAACTGACCTTATTGTCAATGTTTTTGCTGCTAGAAGCATCAGGGGATCTGAAGAGAATGCTGGTTTTATTTAGCTTTTTAGAAAGTTCTAACATTGATGGCTAATTCTGTGATTTTAAAGGAAGCCACAGAGTTTGATCTGAAGTGAGCGGCGTAGTAAATTTGGCAGTGGTAGCTCCAGATGGGTTTTCCTCAGAGATTTAGAGATGAGCTAAGCTCCAAATAGAACATGAATTCTCAGGGCTTTTAGATGCCAAACATCAAAGGAAACCACTTAGGTTACAGATATCCAGGCTTGGAAGTAGCCAGTGATGTCGAATTTTAAGAAAGTTGTTGCAACAATTGAAAATATTACAAAAAATGCATTGCCCTAAATGCCAGAGGAATATACCCTTTAAATATGAAAAACTACTTTTGATGAGCTAGTAGAACATTCTGACTACAGACAGCTCTTTTCTTGGCTATAGATTCAAAGTTACTAAAAGCCTTGATGATAAAGCAGAACTGCTAAACTCTATTGGATATAGGTTTTATTACAGACCTGACATAAGGATCAGCATTTTAGCACACTTCAGAATTTGAAAAAAGATTCTGGGTTTTGCTTTAGGACAGATCCAAAATGTGACACAAAGAAACTAATTGATGTAACACTAGGTTTCAAAGTAGTTATTTTCTTATCAAAATGTTTGTGATTTAGATCTAATGCGTTCTCTTAGAAGTTGAACTAGAAAGAACAAAAAGTTTTTACTTGCCTCAGAAACAAAATGCCCACTTATGGCTTTCTTATTTAATCTTAGGTTTTTCTAAGAACTTGAAAGTCTGCAGAAATGCCTAAAAATATAGATACATAGCTCTTTATATGCTGCGTTATGACTCGAACTCAGTTTTAGATATGTCTAATAATTTTCTTCTTGTTTCTGAAAGGTGGCTAATCCACCAAGCATACCTGAAAAGAGTTAGACCTCTTTCAATTTGTCTCCAAATACTTATTCCGTGCAATTATTGTCTGATAAAGAAGTTGAAACAATGCAGGAACCATGGCCACCAAAACTCCACTCTGCTGTTCAGTGGCATACACCCTTCTTGTAAGGTATCTACTCACAGAAGATGTGTAAGGATAGCCTAAGGACTCACGGCAGCAGCACTCAGTGTGAAGCCTGAAATGTCTCAACTGTACAGAGCAATGGAGTTTGCATGTGCCCTTCTTGTGCACAGCCCTTGGCCAGTGCTTGGTAGCTTATCTAGGCTTAGGACAGTAGGAAGTCTTGACACATCATGGATATTAGATAGCAGGGGTTATAGCAGGTGAGAATTTCTGGGAAGGAATAGATTATGTAGAGAATGGTAGTAATAATCCAAATTTATTTTCAGGGTTGGTTTGGAGACTGTTTGGGGGTTTTGTGTTTTGTTTTGTTTTTGGTTTGGGGGGGTTTTGGTGGTTTGGGTTTTGTTGCGTTTTTTTTTTTTTTTACATTCTCCCTTACTATAAATGACTATGTGGATGTTTTCTAAAATTTCAAATGTCATAGAATCTTCTAGCTGAACTTCATTTTAAATACTGTGGAAAATTATTTCCTTTTTCTGTCATGTGAAAATTCATTACATTAAACACACATAATCTTTATTAATATAATTTACTTTAAAAACCCCCAAACCTATAACTGAGAAAATATCATTACCTTCTTTCCCTATAGGTGAAATATGCTAAATGACACAGAAAAAAGAAATCCAGACAAAACTTAGCAGATCCCAGTTGAATCCAAATTTAATTTACAGTGACACATAAGCAATGTCCTTTCGAGGGAGAAGAGGAAAATTTATTTTCACCTAATTAGCCCACCTAAAAGTAAATTGTTAAAATTAATCCCTTTCAAATTAGCTTTTATAAAGGCATTTCATGTTAAAGTGCATCAATAGACATAATGAATTAAATAGCCAGGACCACAGACAAGGAAAATCCTGCTGTCTTTATCAGCTTGCTCATAGACAATAGAATCTTGGTAAATCAACACGAGTCCTAGTGGGTTCCATCATGTTCCATTTAATTTAAATTTTTATATATACTATATACGTCAATTGTCCCTCTGCAGTGTGCAGTTCCCCCTTCATTTATCAAACATGGCATACATCCAGCACCCTAAATTAAGAATTAAAGTAAATTATCTCTATTTAGAGAATCTTCTTTGTACATTAAATTATTTGTATGGAATAAAATATGTTTAGCAAATAACAAATTATTTGAAAATTCTAAAAATGTTATTAATGACATTATTGTAGATAAACAATAAAAATATTATTTTGTATTTTAATCCTATACTATTTTTTGACTGTCTTTCTGAGTGTTTCAGAGAAAGTAAGGGGAAAAATAATTTAAACTACCTTTGTGGACTTCTTTTTCTGGTATCATGCAGCAAATTGCTTAACATATAAAGAATTTTTGAACACTTTCTTAATTGTTTTAACAATTGTATGTCAGGAAAGAGTTCATTAAGGCCATTCCTGAAACTGTATTCTGAAGATTTTGTGCCATCTTTGAATATGGAGCAGGATGTGCTTGTGTCTTGAATCCTCTTTTTGCCTGAAAATTCACTATCACAGCACATTCTCAACAGATTTTCATTTTGTTTTGTTTTGTTTCTTTTAAGACATTTTTCATTTTCAAAGAATGTGAAAGGCTCTTGTTGAAAATAGAAATACAGTTTTTTCATGTCAAATACATGTAATAATATATTAGAATTGCTTTTAAACATTTTCATAGTGGCAAAATACCAAACGCAAAAATGTTATGGAGTGCAGAGACAATGGTAAAACTCCTACTGTAGAAAACTTTATGATCAAAGTATGGATGGAAATGTTCTTTGACATATATGCCAATGCCATTTCAGTTAGTTATCTTCAGAGAAATCCCCATACCCTCCATGTTTTAAAATGCTTTTGTAGTTCGTTGACATTTAAGCAAAATGGTGCAGGGCACTTCTACTCTTCTTAAATGTGAAATAAAGAAAAACCTCATTCATTGAAGTTCTTTTCACATTGAGAAAAGGTCTATCTTTATTTCTTCTGTAAGATATTCCAGTAAGAAATTAGTAAGTAAAAAAAGTGCTAGTCTTACTTTTACTTCACTTTTATGATTGAAAGCAAAGCATCTACAACCTCAAAAATATTTTTTTTTTTTTTTAAGTCTGTCCTCCCAAAAATGGAGTGGAATTGGAGATAGATTTTGCTTAACATTGTAACAGAAAAATCTGAATAATCAATGCTACGTTTGTGGTTGCATGTGTCATTGGACTTTTCATGTGATTGATGATAATACTGGATGAAAAAGAGGTGGTGCAACAAATTCTCAGGTAACTGGAAAGCAAAGACAGCTCAGTGGTCTGAAAACTTTTAATGAAAAGTTCTTCTTGTCTTGTTTTCCTTGCAAAAATTGCAAAGAAATGCGAAAACCACTCTTTATCTAAGATTTTTGTCAATTTCATTAATTATGGTATCACATTTTTCAAGAATACATAACATCGTGTGTTATAGAGTATATTAAATATGAACAGAAAAAACTGTCTTCTTGTGACTACTGTCCAGTGATTCCAGCTAAGACACAAATATGATAGTTGTTTATGTTATCAAGACTTTTTACGAATTTGAAGTAACCAGAAATTTAAAAGGCCTCCAGACACATTTAATCAGCATTAGATATTTCTAAGTTATTTAAGTTATGTACTTAACAGACTGTCCCTGTGTGCCGAAAGATGAGTCGAAGAGGCAAACGTCCATCCTGGATGGGCAACGAGGTTTTGAAGGAACTTAGGAATAAAAAGAGGATGTATCATCTTTGGAAGGAGGGTCAGGTCTCTCAGGTAGTATTTAAGGGGGTTGCCAGGGCATGTAGGAAAAAAATTAGAGAGGCCAAAGCTCAGTTTGAACTTAGCTTGGCAACCCTTGCAAAGGATAATAAAAAATGTTTTTACAAATATATTAATGGCAAAAGGAAGGGTAAGACC
>VZTE01004627.1:685-35107 GCA_013397775.1 Eulacestoma nigropectus
GAGCCCGAGCCCGAGGCCGGCGGGACGCGCTGCCGTGCCGCGTGTGCCGGGTTGAACGCCCGGGCCGGCGGCGCGGCCATGTCTGGTGACGCGGGGCCCGAGGGCAGGGCAGGGCAGCGCTCCCGGGGGCTCCCTGCCCGCCCCCGCCTCGGGGCTGCCGGGGACTGACACAGCGGCTCGGCGGGTCTTAAAACCCCTCACACACTTGGACGGTCCCTTATGGGGGGTTTTTGCTCACCTCCGCCCCGCAGGCGGCTCGGAGCTTGCGTGCCACATCATCAGCACGAGGAGCGTGCAGTACAATGGTGTGTAAAGCCCTTGAGAAAGGAGGCTGTACTTTATGGTCACGCGGGCGGGCCTGGCACCAGCTGGGGCTCGTTATCGCTCTCTGGAGATCGTATCCTGCAGACAGGATGGGGCAGGGAGCCGTTCCCAGGCTCTAACTGGAGACAGCTGTGAGCACCATGTTCCACAACGCAGGTCAGGTGTTGAACACGTCTCTCCCACTGGTCACGGTTGCAGCTGTGTTTGTTCAGCACTTGGAAGGTGATAGTGTAAGGTATTAAATATAGCATGCAACGTAAGACAAACTTCAGTAGCACCCATTTATTAAAAACTACTGGTTTGCAAGAACCACCAGCAAAGAGGTGTGAAATCAAGCCTATCAATAGAGTGATCATGTTCTGAATAAAACCCTCTCTTCCTGCGACACAGTGGCTTTCTGACATCTGCAATAAGTCATTGCAGAGACACTGTTCTGTGCTGTGTTTCACATCTGTCCATCTGCATAGTCCACGTTTTGCTATTTTCTGGCTCTTGAGGCTTAACTTTGTAGCTAACAGTAATACATTTTTTAACGCAAAACTGATCACTGTTTCTCAAAGACAATACCTCCATTAATTTTATTAACTTAGCTGAGCTTTCTTACCTTAAACTACTTTGTGGAGGATTTTCCTTAATTTTCAAAGCATTGTGGGAAAAACAAAACCTGGCAGCAGGAGCACCAGAGGCAGCGCAGTCTTGATGTAAGGAGGGCGCTTGTGGCGAGACCACACAGAAGTTCCCTGCAGGTGAGAACTCCCGCCTGGCAGCTTCTCTGTGGAGCAGAAAGGGGAGCTGGGAGTGGGCTAAGCAGAAAGACAGAGAGAGAATCCAAACTAGGCTTGGTGATGGCCTGTGAAAGGTTTTGAGGTTAGTGAAAACCATATAGTTTTGATATCTAGGCAAATACTAGCAATGTAATTACTGTACTCAGTTAGGGGGTTTTATTATTATTATTCTGTTGTACGCAGGTTTTGACCTCTTTCAAATACATTTAAGAGGTTTCTGGTTACACTGAGCTTATCCAGAAAGCAGCAGCTGCGATTTTAACTTGAAGGACATTTTTTTGAGTTACATCAGCTTCATTGCACAAGACTTTGCTGAGAGGAAGTCTAGAATAGGACTTGTAAACAATAAATTACTCAGAGCAGCTGCAGCAATCACAGATTGTACTTTATTCTGAGTGTGATATTGTCCTGGCAGTGGGGATGGAACTGTCACTTCCAAGCTCCCTTCCCAGCCAGTGAGGAAAATGGTGCAACAGCCTGCTCAGAAAGGTAGGCTTTGTAGGTAAGGACAGTAGGGAAACATTATTTTTGTGTTCTGTCCTAGGAATTCAGCTGCATCTCATTAAATAAGAGACCTCAGACTGGCCTATTTTAGTGCCCGTCACTCAGAAAGATGCTGAAAGGAGAAGAGGATTTTTTAGGCACTGTTCATTAACCTTTCCCTGGGCAGCTGCAATCTGCCCTGAGACAACTTTGTAGCCACTGTAGCATTCAAACCAGGTGCTAAAAGAAACTCCTCAGAAGAACTGTGTTTATGAACTGGCAGCAATGTGGCTCAGAGCAGCTACTGGTCAAAAAATCCAATTTAAGCTGACAGAGGGGCATGTTCATACACAGTGCTTGGGAAGAGGGAGAAGCTGTGTCATCTACAGGCAATTAGAGCCCTGTCAATCCTTCTGGATTAAAAAAGAACAGGTAACACCTTAACTCAAGGAGAATATTTAGATTACTTAATGCTGCAGAGGATGGATGTTCCAAGTACAGCAATACCGGAAAAGGGCAGACATTAAAAGGCAAGGTACCGAGGGAGAGAAGTGGAACAAAGGTTGGGGTAAAAACAGACAATTTGGGACTCCTACTGTTAGTGAGGAAGGGATAAATACTCAGATAGATAATCCCAGGGAACTAAAAGGTAGAACCTGGCATGCTTACATGGAGCTAGGGATGGTCAAGCCAGATGGAAAAGACCTCAGGGACTCTCTTTTGTCCGTAGCATGGTCTGCTCAGAGAAGTGGAAAGCTCTTTCCTTGTTCCTGAGAGGATTCAGAGAAAGAAATCACAGCCTTTCAATTGGAATTACTGCAAAGAAAAACCCACCTTCATGTGGCTGGTCATGGTGTCCTGTGGGATTCAGAGGTGGCTGGCTGGGGCAGGGGTGTCCTCCTGGTAGATTAAAATTACACTTTTGCTTCCTTAAAATTAACAAGAACCTGGTCTGTGTGCCAGAGTCGGGGAGATGGATAGATCACCTCAACTTAACTGCCTGGGTTTCCTCATTTTCCCTCAGGTTTGTCACTTTTCTGTCCAGCAAATGCTTAATGGAGGCAGGTGCCTTTTATACTGAGTAGGATATGAACCTCGAGAGCTCTAATGGGATGTGAACTGATGCACTGAAGTACTGAATATTCTGGAACAAACAGTTACAGTCTCTTTACGAGGAGGGAATGATCTCAAAGTAATTTCTGGCCTCACGGATGTGAACCAGGGATCTGGAAGCTGAAGTGGGTAGCGCAGTGATGTGTTTATGAAGAAGCAAATTCATGAGCTTAGGTTGGCAGTGTCATCTTAACTCCCGATTTAACAACAGACATCATTTAAATCCAGATACTTAAAGGTTCTTGTGTCTGTTGGGTGAGATCATTCTGTTGTGTTCTGCTAAAGCTTCTTATTCCCTAAGGAACAGAGTGATAACATAGAAATGCAGATGGCGAAGTGGTTGGATGTGCAGTCCTGGCTGGGCACAGAGCAGGGGGATTCAGGAGCGTGTAACTCACCTGTGCTGGGTAAAGACAACTGCTGCAGGCAGGGAGGGTGGGATCCCTCTGCATCCCAGCCTCGGCATGGAAAAAATTAAGGACTGCAGTCCTCTAGGTACTGAAGGGCTGCAGGTAGAACACGGACCTGTTCCCCATCATCTCCCTGAATGCCAACAGCTCATGCAGTGCCTTCAGTTTGCTTTAAAACCTTGTACAAATCCTGTGGGGGGAAGTGGCCTTTTTCCAGCCTGGGTGTCTCTCAACAAGTTCTGTGAGCTAATGAGAGAAACAGAAATTACTGAAGCCCCATCACCTGCAGACCTGTCAGTGCTTGTCATTAGTACCAAGTGCTAAAGCAGGAAGAAACCCTGCAGCTACTTTATATTACAATACACTCCTAAAAACCCATTTCTTCTCACCTCCTGAGTCACTGTGACGTACATCAGCCACACTCCCCTGCCTGCAGAAACAAAGTGAAACTCATTTATATTGTTCCTGCTACAAGTTAGGTTTTAATGCCTCATATTTTTAGATGTTGTCTTGTTTCTTGATTAAGCAGCTGAAACAGTTTCTAGTTTGACACGAATCATTACTTTCTGTATTTCTATCTGGTATTTAAGGAGAGCAGTTACAGTGCTTTCACATAAGCCTTTTTTTTCCTGCCCCCTGGCAATGCTCACAGGATGTGGGGTTTGAGATGTGGTCACAGCTTTCCAGCTGCCCCTGTACACGAGGTCTGACATTTTCTGTATTACTGTCATTTGAATGTGCTGTGGTTTTCTGTTGCCCTCCTCCTCTCAAAAACCAGGTATGACCAATTAAGGTGTTCAATGAACTGTGCATAGGAACATCTGTGTCTCTGCTAGGACAGAGGAGTTGGTTTAAAGCCTCATAATCTGTATTAATAACTCAGAGTATTCACTCTAAACCTGTGTCACTTTGCATTCAGAACTGTGGTCTTGATGTTGTTGGGTTTGTCTTACACCCATTTGTGAAATTCAGTTAAATTTTCTGAAATGCCACAGTGGAAGAACCTAGATGTGCCACTTTGCTACTTTAAAATATACTGATTTACACCATAGATGGAAGTATGAAACCTTCCAAAAATCTTAATAAAATCAGGTCATATAGTTGTAGGGGTTTGGGGTTGGTGGTTTTTTTGCAGTTTTGGGGTCTTTTTGCCTGTCTGGTTAGTGTCAAAGTAGCAGAAAAGAATATCCTATCATTACCAGAAAGAAGGAAAAAATAAAAGTAAACAGTATTTTAACGGTGTGTTATTAGCACAAGGAAAGAAACTAGATTAAGCTGATGCTCTTTTAAAACCTTTTTTAAAGTGGGAATAAGTGACTGGTTGCCAGGCAATGAGCAGGCAAACCTTTTGACTTTCATTCATGTAAGCATGAGGTGTCTCAGTCTTGGGGATTAAATACAAAATGGTCTTTAAGGAGGCAGGCAGAGTATCAGGGTTTGAAAACATGAGAAAGTTTAATAGAATGTTTAATTTAAAAGTACCTCTTACCATGTTGGTGCTGTGTCTGAGTGTTTTCAAGGCTCCTGTCCTGTGAGTGTTGGAAATGTCCTATTCTGGTGTAGTGAGAGTTGCTCTTGACATGGGAAGCAAGGTGTTAAAGCTGCTTCTAAAATTCAGGCTTTTAACCTTTCATTTTGCCTTCTGGAGGGGCCAAAATCCACACGGGCACACAAGCAAAAGGTTGTGACCAAACTATTAAGAGGCAGAGAGGTGTTTTCATGGGAATGCTCGTTAATCTCTGCTCAGTTTAACCTCACATTCACTGATCTTGTCATGCTCAATGAGTTCCAGATAAGATAGGATGTATCTCCTGCTTATCAGCTGTGTTGTCATCCCTGGGGTTAAGGATCTGCGCTGTCATTGTCCCACAGTTTCTGACTCATTGGAGGACAGGCAAGCAAAGCTCCCTTGCTCAGAGCTGCAGGGAATGCAGGAGTATCTGAGCTTAGGAGGTGTTTTGGAACTGGGCTGGAACAGCAGTCCCATGGGAAACCTACAGAACACCCTCCTTTTGTGTTTAATTGCTACTGGTACAGAGCAGCAACACTGCAGCAGCAAGAGCCAAACCCCAGCGCTGGGGCGCTGCATCCCAGTCTCTGCCACCAACCAGGAAACCCATGATGCAGGATCTCTGGGATGAATTCAGTGTATGATAGGAGACTTTTTGCTGAACTGCCTTAGGATATAGTATTTAATATTGTATTTAAGCAACGTTCTTAAAGTTACTCCCCAACTTACAGTGTAAATTATTACCTTTTTCAGGAAATCCAGTAGAGGAGACTTCGTATTTTCTGCTGATCGTCTGGTAGGTGGAGAATTTCTTCTTCTTGATGTTGTACTTTTCAACTCTTCCATAAAATGGGTCTTTCAGAACAGAAGAATGGTGGTGTGACAGCAACTTTCTGTATAGCAACTTCTGTTCACTGTTTCATCTCAACAGGTTCCAGAAACCATCTTATTACCAGGCACAGCTACTTGAGGACAGAGACCTGTAGTAACAAGAGAATAATGTTCAAAAACAGATGCACAGAGGCTGCAGATAATTGAGTTTTATTTTGAGACAGCACTTTTGATCTTGTGAACAGAGCAGTACAATTTCTTACAGCCTGGATGTTACCAATTGCTTGCATGCAGAAGTGCCTCCTGACACTTGTTGTGTATTAGATTAGTAGCTCTGGGTGCATCCACGTGGAGAATTTGTCTTTAGCCATATGGTAGTTACTGGCAGGGACACAGCAGTTGGAAGTTTTCACATGTTTTAGTAAGTCAGAACAAAGGCTGTAGGGAGTGCAGCCTTTATCTCATCTCTCATTTAAATTACAAGCTTAAGGAAAACCCCAGCACTTGCTACCACACACACACTTGTTTCTGTCTGCAAGGGTGTTTGCTTTTTGCAAATTCATTAACCAAGGGAAGTGTTTTTCCCCTTCCAGCAGAGTCCAGAGACCATTCACAGTTACAGCCACAGCAGGCAGGTTTCCTGTGATGAGCCCAATCTTAATCCAGGCCTGATCCAGGCTTGCTCGGGTTTAGATATGACCACAGCCTGAGATTGTGACTGCAGTGCTTATCTTCATGGCTTTCCACACTTTCCTCCCTGCTTTCCCCTTCTTGAGGATGTTTCCTGCATTGCAGTACCTTATTGTCAGTAATTCGTGTGAAGGACCTTTTTCCCCATGTACCTTCTCACGTTTCTTGGCTGTCCTGCCCTGTTCTGAGGGAAGCACTGATTTTTTTCTGCTCTCCTTGTTGGAAACTGCAGATCCAGGCATTCAGGCCCTTGCACCAGTGTCCTCTGTGGGCTGGCTCACAGCTAGAGAGCCTCTGTGTGCTGGTCCTGCAGCTCTTTGCCACAGAACCTGCTGCTCTGGTTTCCATTTTGTAGGAGGAATTTTGCACAAAAGAATATGTAGGACTCTCATTTTCTGAATATTTTTCCTGGGTGTGACAAAGAACAGTTATAATTTCATGTGGGACGTGGTCTCTACTAAACTTGGCGAGGTGCAAACAGTTATGACTTGCCACATTTTCCACCCAGTGAGCAGAGTTTAATGGCAAGAGGCAATACATGGAGAAAAGTGGGGGAATATAGGGGAAGGAAATACACATTTTTGCAGTGAGAAAATGAGACTGAAGTTAAGCTTGCTCCTACCTTGGCAGCTGTTAGGGGCGGTGTCTCCTAAGGTCACCAGAGGGAGAGGTCTTAAGAAGGGATTCTGAAGGTGATGGATTTCTGGTGGTGCAGATTTTTCTTCTGGCAGTTTGTTTCACACATAAGGGGATGGCACAAAGGAAATGTGTGAAGATACTTGTGAGAAAAAGGAGTTAACAGGTGGTGGAGGTCAGCAGGGAGTCTGAAAGCCACTGCCAGGGCTGTGATCCTGAAGTTGAAAGAAGTGAGGTTAAAGTCACAAGGATGAAGAAAACCTGTGTGGTGTTTGTGAAGGAGAAGCAGCTGAGGGAAGCAGCCCCTGGCATGGGAAACAATCAGTCCTTGTGGCTGGTGGTGGAACTGGGGACAGCTGGAACTCAGGGCAGGTGGTGGGAAGGGCACAGAGCTCCTCCCGGGGCAGGAGGCTCCCCCTGATCCCAGCACCCACACGCTGTGGAGGCACTGAACTGGTGTCGCCTCAGCTCCCAGGTGCTGGTGCTTTGCAGCAGAAGCACATTTTGAGGGGTGACTGGAGGCCTGAGGTGGAGCCAGGAATTAATTTCTCAGCCCTACCAGCAGCTCCTGTGTAGCACTGACCAGGTCACTTCACCCTTCTCACCACCTGCCTCTTTCAGGGAGTGAGCATTCCAAAGTGGTTTGAAATGCTGAGCTGCAAAGAGCTGAACAGATACAGAGGATGTTCTGTCTCCCCTTGAGCTTCCAAGAAAAGCCACACAAAATGGGTTAGAGGATTTTCTGCTCAAACTCTTCTACCTTGGGACCAAAGCTTTACTTCCTGTTTCATGTGGGGCTGTAATGATCCTGGTTTGATCTTCTAAGCAATGGCAACCACCTCTCTGGGAGAGGAGCAGCTGGTTCTTGGGGCACGAGAGAAAAGAGGAGGAAATTAATCCCTGAGTGTGGAGGTGGCAGAAAGCACAGTGCAAAAATAAATGTTTTATCAACACTGACAAGTTTACAAAGAATCCTCCCAGCCTCTGTGTAAAACACTGATAAGTGTAGGGAGATCACAGAGATTATTTGACCATAGAACCTTCACTGGATTACTCTATACTTTTGGCAGATTATGTGGAGCAATTCTAACCCTGTCAGCACTACAGCAGGATGAAAAAAAGCTTTTCTTCCAAACCTGACAAAGAGATTGGCTTTTTTTGGTGAATTAACTCCAAAAAAATAAGATTAAATTGTGTACAAATGTCCCAGAAACTGACCACAACCTCTGAGTACAACTGCCAAAAACCCAACTCTAGGAAGGAAAAGTTGTACTAAAATGACTAAAAATACCTTCAAAGAGAGATTATAAATGTAAGAGACCATTCTAGCAGAGGCTGCCTGTGTGCCAGGAACTGGGGCAGAATGGAAGAACAGGAAAACCTTGCAGGCTGCCCTGTTTCTGGAATAAGAACTGCCTGAGGTGAGCAGTACACCTGCTTCATCCCAGGAGCATTGCCTCACTTCTGCCATCCCACAGTGAATTTTGAATAATCAGTGATTTTTTTGCTTTAAGCTCTTGCTTGGCAGTAGCTTTCCTTGAGCAGTTCTGGCCTGTGAATCTTTGGCTCAGGAACAGAGAGAATTTTCACATCTTTAATACCCAGAGCCTCCTTCAGGACAGTCGTTCTGGGTGCAGATGGATGTGTTTTGTACTTTGCAGGGCAGCACCAGGGGAGGGCTGGGGGGTTGTGCCCAGTGGAGGCTGGAGGAGTGGGGGGCTCACAAGCTGCCCCTCCAGCTGGACCATCCAAAAGTGCAGGGATTGGCAGAGCAGCCCAGGGAAAGCAGAGCTGGCAGGTGCTGGGAGGTGATAAAGAGATGGAAGGTGATAAAGAGATTCCTAGAGCTGCTGACTTGTCTTTGGGCACTGGTGGTGTGTTTGCATTGCTGCAGCTTCTGTGGCTGTTCTGGCAGCTTAGTCCTAGAGACAGGGATGTGAAAATAGAGCCTGGCTGATGGGGAACCGAGGAGGGAACTTTCCCTTTCCCTCACCAGTATTTCCCATCAGCAAATGAAGTTGCATTGGTGCCTCACTCATCTGTTGAAAAAATGTGTGATGCCTCTGCCTGCCAGATGTAAATCAAGGCAGTTTTATGATTGCTTATGAACCCTCTTCTCCCAATTTTGTTCTGCAATGCCTATGTTTGATTTGTGGCCAAAACATAGGCTTCACCCCCAAAAGGTCTCTAAATTCAGTCCCTAACTGCTACTAAAGAGACCCTTTTAGACCCTCTGGGCTCACCCAGTCCTTGTAACTACTACTGCCATGTAGTGCCTTATCTCCAGAGATAACAATCCCTCTAAGCTGGCCCATCTCTGGTTCCACAGATCAGACTCGTGGTTGAAGAGGGACTGAATCAACTGCCCTACACAGAATGTACTGTGACCACTCCAACAGGTACGTGGGAAATCACCCCTGGCATGGGTAGGACTAGAAGTGGAACTGACATAAAAATACATAGAATTATGACAAGAGTTACAGAATATCTTGAGGTGGAAGGGACTGAGAGGATCATTGAGTCCAGCTCCCTGCTCCTCACAGATCTGCCTAAAACTGGACCCTGCAACACCCAGATGGTCCTTGAACTCTGACAGACTTGGTGTCACAAGTTCCCTGAGGAGCTCTGAGCAGGGCAGAGCACAGAGTGAGGTTCCCTTCTGGTTTAAAAAGCTACAAGGCACACAACAACACAACTGAGCAAAACAGTCAACACTGCCATTTCACTAAGGATTAAATTGGTCTTGCAAAACCGTGATGAAAATGTAGCAGTGTATGTGCAAGATCAGTTCACCTGCCCACAGCACAGCCTTGAATTAAAACTGACAACATTTCACATGCCCTTTAAGGAAAAAGTACTTTGGCACAAGCAGTTTTGCCTCACCAGCCTAAATCTAGCCCTGCAACTGGGGCCAGCTGGGAGTGAGAATGAGCAGGAAATGAAACGTGGCTGTGTTGGCACTGCAGAAAACCAGTGGAGGAGTTGTGGTTCCTCCTATCAGCTGGAAAGATCAGTAAGGTTGTGTGCAGTACTCAGAGGCAGCTGCTGAGTGCATCAGCACGTCAGTGGGAACTGCTCAGCTCCGTGGTGTGACCCACAGCACACCTGTGAGACGTGCACCAGCTGAGAACTCCACTTGCATTTCTGCAGAGTGACATTCCCGCTCTGCAGTAAAGCATTGGTGTGTCTTTACGTACACTTAGAGAAAAGATGGACTGCAAACCCTCAGCTGTGAAACCAGACAGAATTCAGGCAGCCACCCAGGAGGCACCACTGCTCACCTGTGCTCCTTTGTGCATTAAACAGCAGCCGCTTCCCCTCTTGAGCATTGGTGTCACATCTGTTCCCATCAGTGACACATCCAGGACCATCTCTGCATTCAGAGAGGGCAGGAGGGAGCAGCCACTGCCACTGAGCCCTGGTTTCTTTCCTCACAGGACACAAGTATGAAGGAGTCCGATTCGAAAAGGGAAACTGCGGGGTCAGCATCATGAGAAGTGGTAGGTGGTGCTGGCTGCTGAAGGAGCACACATTAAATGCTTTGGAAACCTGTAAGCAACTTCCTTTCAGAAATGGGCAACAACAGGTTTAACCAAACCGGCCAGTTGTTATTCTTTCTCAGGTATCCTCGATAACAGAATGTCCAGGAATATCTCCCATTAACTTTTTAGGAGACAAATGGCTGGAACAGATTTCCTGCGGCCTCTTCCCTGGCAGCTGTTCCCTGAGAGGGGCCAAGTGCCCTCCCCTGTTTCCCACTTGTGCCAGAGCCAGGGCCCCACCCCAGCCACGCTCCGTGGGGGCAGAGTCCCTGTTACTGCCCAGGGCTGGGCAAACCTTTGGATCTGTGGTGTCAAACCCAGCGGCCCCACGCTCTGCCCCACACTCTGGCACCGGGATGTCCCCAAACCCCACCCGCCCGTTCTGACGTTTCCAGCTCTCTCCTGTGAGAGCTCAGCACAGCTGGGCGGGAACACCAAACCCAGGGGCTCGGCAACACCGAGGAGACTCGGTTTGCTGGGAACAGAGGAAAAGGGGAAAGAGCTTCAGGTGTTTAACGCTTGGAACTGCTCACCAGCACGGGGGTGGGACTGTCCCTTTGGGACTGTCCCTTCCACTGCAGCCTCTTGCCCCCGAGCCCTTTCTCAGAGTGTCACCATCTGCTGCTGTGTTTGTGCTGCTCCTTGGAGGGGAGGCGATGGAACAGGGCCTGCGGGACTGCTGCAGATCCATCCGCATCGGGAAAATCCTGATCCAGAGCGACGAGGAGACCCAGCGAGCCAAAGTGTACTACGCCAAGTTCCCCCCAGACATCTACAGGAGGAAAGTGCTGCTCATGTACCCGATCCTGAGTGAGTGTCTGCCACCAGCACGGCCAGCCAGGCTCCTCTGAACGCTGAGTGCCCGCACTGAAAGGAAAATTCCCACATTTCAGGGGCTTTGATTGGGTTTTCTGCTTGGTTGAGGTGACAGAGGAGGGAATTTATCAGGCTGTGCCAGGGCTCACATTACTCAGCTGCACCAGTGTGAACGCAGAGCAAATCGTTCGGGCATGGCTGCGTTTGGGAGAAAGGCTGAGATTAAGACTTGATATAAATTGAATTATATGAATTTTGCCAAGGGAAAAGACTCAAACTATGTTTTTCTTATTCTGAGACATTTCTAGATTAAAATTATAAGGAGTTCATTGGGATGAGGTTACTTTTCTAGTCTAGGTTCTGCCATTAGGAGACCAACATTTTCTGCAAGGAGTACATGCAGAGGTGATGCCTTTCCAGTGGGAGAGGACTGAATCACCATTCAGTCACACCAATGTTACCACAGGTATTCTTGGACAGCTTAGGATAATTCATCAACCAGGGGCAAAACCCCTAATCCCTCTCCCTCTGCCCCCTCAGGTACTGGGAACACGGTCATTGAGGCTGTCAAAGTGCTCGTGGAACACGGGGTCCAGCCCAGCGTCATCATCCTGCTCAGCCTCTTCTCCACGCCTCACGGTGAGTGTGAGGGGCACAGCAGTGAGCACAGCAGTGTCTGGTGGGGACAGTGACATCAGTCACACATGGCACAGGCAGGGCAGAGCTGTGCCTTTGCTCAGAGCAGGTTTGGGGGTTTTTTGGCTGAATTGTGTAACTGAGGGAACAGCACCGTGTTTGGTGTGGGCAGTGAGGAGGGGCCTGAATGGCACAACTGCAAATGGGACAGTATTCCTGAAAGCAGGAGTTTGCAGCGCTGCCAGGTCCATGGCTCAGAGAGCAATGCCAGGCCAGCTACTGGAATGTGGGGGTTGGTCCAGCACCAGAACAACCAGGAATGGGAGCTGAAGGGGGCTACAGAACTGGCCTGGCTGCAGGTTAAAGGTAAAAGGGGATCTAAACGGGGAACATCTGCTTCTCTGGAGTAGGAAAGAGGATCCTGTGTGTTGTATTAGAAATTGGCCATGGCAGAAATTGCTATCAAAAAACTCAGCTGAACTGCAGAGCAGCCTGTAACCACTTTACCTGGGTGTGTGTGTGTATGGGAAAGGAAAATCCAAAGAAGGAAGCCCTGAAAAAGCAATCCCCTAAAGTCAGGAAGTTTTCCTCATAGATGGTTAGCTAAGGCAGGAACAGGAAGAGGAGACAAGCACAGAGCGTGACTTACCTTTGGAATGCTGCTGATCACAATTTGACGTGGGCTGAAGCACTGTAGTCATTATTGCCTTTGCTGTCTCTTCGAAGGTGCCAAATCCATCATCCAGGAATTCCCAGAAATCACCATTTTAACTACAGAAGTGCATCCTGTTGCACCAACACACTTTGGACAGAAGTATTTTGGGACAGACTGACACTCTTGGAACAACTGGATATGACTCTATGGCATTACAAGAGGTTTTTTCTACATTTTATTACTGTTGAGTTGGTCGAGGGCATGTTTAAAAACCTTTTTGGCCAACTGGCTTAGGTTAGTGCTGGCCTGAACAGGGATCAGGTACAGTGACAAAGCTCTCTGGTTACACGGTCAAGCATTTCCATGTTGGGGCTCTATAATTGCCACACTCTGCTTTAACTTATTTATTCTTCTCCAGCCTGTCCGTGGCCGCCTGCAAGAGCAAAATAAACCCAACTAAACCCCAAGGGAGCGTCCTTCATTTCTAGGGTCACTTGGCATCACTCCAGCCACTCCCAGTGCTTCCAAACCTAGGGGTGCACTTGGATCTCAGTGTCTCCTGAGAAGCCACGGGGCATTTTTGGCTGGTGGCCAAGAACCAAAGATACAACTCTTGGAACTTTGCTCTGCAAACATTATTCTCAAATAGTGCAACACCCCTGATTGTCTTGCTCAAGGGTCCTGAATCAAGAAGATTCCTATTGCAGCACCCGTGCAAACTGGGTGGGAACTGGGGGTGGGAGCTGCACTGCCTGTGGAAATTCCACACATACAGAACTTGGGAGTTCTAAGAGACAAAACTTGTGCTGGATCAGTCTCACCAACTCTTTTAATGACAGGAAAACTGCAGCAAAAAGCTGGAACTTGATTTCTAGTGCTGTTCACTGAGCACCAGGGCCAGAAGACAAGCGTGGCCCTCAGGGCTCAGCAGCCTTTCCAAAGCCTCAATGACCCCTCATTGTAGGGGTCACATTAAACATCAATCTGCAGCCAGATCCCTTCCTGCTTTGGCTTTAAATCCTCTGGCACCAAGTACACCAGATCCAGCTGGCCAGTACCTCCCCTTACTGTAACTTTGGGAAAAGCCATAAATACAGTATAGACCATTATTATTTTCAAATATATCCTTTTTCTACAATTGCAGGATTAGGGAATGTTGTTTCAAGTAGTGTCCTTACCTCTCATCAGGTGAGTGGAGTGCTGAGGTCTGGGCTGCCCCCACCAATGCCAGAATTTAGTGAATCTTTTTTGTCACAGGTGAAGAACCTTACCTGTTCCAAGCAGTAATTCCAATTAATTCAAGTTGTGTAACACTTCAGAGAGGGAATGTTTAGCCTGAGCATAGGAAATAACCATTCACAAGTCTAATGAATTAGACAAAAATGGTTTTAATGCAGTCCTTGCCTGCAGTACAGTATAAACCATAATAAAAAACAACAAAGCAGAACATACAGGATATTCAGCTGTAGAAACTGTACAAACACTTGGAAAATGCCAATGAAACTCCACAGAGCATCAGCATAGTCAGAACATTGGTCCAACAGTAAAAACGAGTATCCAAAGCTTTTGTAAAAACCCATTTGATATCAAAAGTCTCAATGCCAGCAGCAGCAGCATTAAACTCCTGAATGCAACACCCCAAAGGTGGGCAGCAATCCCTGTATGACATTCCTTGGAAAATAATCACTTCCTATTGAACTGGGGGTGAGGGATGTGTATTAAGCCACCCGGCTGAGTGGCTGCACAGAGCAGTGGTGGCTGGAACAACTGCCAGCCCCAGGCCATGCTGGGTTCCTAAAAGGCAGCTGGATGCAGTTACAAACCACTCCAGAGGGATCGCTGCTCTTTGTTGCCAGCTCCATTGGGATGCAATGGGAGCGCTGCTCCAGCCCCAGAGGGAGCTCCCAAAGGGAGCCCCCGGACCCGCAGCAGCCCCTGCAGTGGGTGTTCTGCTCCAGCCCCATTTTCCTGCCAGGAAAAGCTCCAGCACGTGAAACCCCCTGGCTTTTCTGGGAGGAAGTTAAACCCTCCTGCTGACATTGACAACACCACGGCTCTGCCATTCTCTGATCCCGAGATTTAGGTCAGTTTTACCTTTGAGGGACCCATTTGCACCACAAACAGCATTTGCAGATGAGGACCAGCCATCTGAGCAGGCAGATTATAAATTAACAAGACCTTTTCTTCTTCCTGTGTTCCTAACCCAAAGCTCCCTGCTCCAACAATGGATTTGGAATCCCTCTGGAGTAGCTCTGTTCAGTCAGGCAGTGACTACAGCAGGAAGCTGCTCCATAGTGTAGTTAATTCCAAAGAAGGATGGAGTTAAATCAGAACAGTGGAACAACAGGTTCCACCTCCTCACAGCAGCTCTTAGTCACAACTTTGTCCCTCCTCCCTCCCAGGGAAGGTCACCTGCACCAGCCCAGCAGCAGCATTACATCAGCAGCATTCCGGATGCCGAGGGAGTTCTCTCGGGGACACATCCTGGAGGCTCCCGGATCCTCCAGAAAAAGGCGGGGGGTGGGAAATAACAGACCAACATTTTCAAGAGTCCTTTGGGCTTCTGTTTCTCTTACAGAGGGAAGTGCTGAGAAGGGGCAGCACACACCTTCCCCAGGTTAGAAAGGAGAGGGGGAGGCCAATTTTGTTGGGTTCCAGGCTTCCCGTGGGATTTAGTCCAAGGTTTAACTGAAGGAAGTGCTTCAGGAAGCACTGAAACAGCAGGGAAGCCTTCAGGTCAGACACCTGCGTGTTCCATGGGCTGTTTGACACCAGCACTGGATGCAAACAGGCATTTCTTAGAAAGTACAGCTGGAATAAGAAGCAGAGATGATCCCTTTGTCCTTTCTGTTGGATTTATTTTTTGGTTGTGGATTTTTTCCCCTCTCCTTAA
This sequence comes from Eulacestoma nigropectus, assembly GCA_013397775.1. Lineage (NCBI taxonomy): Eukaryota > Metazoa > Chordata > Aves > Passeriformes > Eulacestoma > Eulacestoma nigropectus. Next base: position 16,010 of record VZTE01004627.1, read on the forward strand.
CATAATTTTTTTTTTTTTTAACAGTGGCTGTTACCCACTGAAGTTTTACAAATGCTGCTGTAAATCTTAAAATCTCATACAGAAAAAACCAGTATTTTAAGGAGCATGCAGGCATGAGCAACTTACAGGCTTATATTTGAAATGTAAACTTACATTTTATTTCACAAGGTTTACATCCCAAACGGAAGCTGGAGAATGAGGAAATGAGGCTTTTAGGAGAGAGAAAATGCAGAAGGTGGGATCCTGCTCTAAGCAAAGCCAGCTGGGCCTGATGATGGGAACCACAAACCAATACCTGACACACAGCGAGATTAATTACAAATAAAATACGTGGCACAACTGCATAAAATGACACCTACTCACCTTCACAGTATCCAAAAAACCAGCACAAGCAGCTCAAAGCTGAAAATATTTAACTGTATGTTCAGGAGGAAGAGGGAAGACTCAAAGTGGGATGGAAAAAGGACAAGAGACTAAAACCCTGCAGCAGTGGGTGCGAGCTCAGTGTTTGTGACCAGGGCAGGGAATGCGGCACTAGGCAGGAAGAGCCCATGGCAGAGCCAGGGCAGGGTCTGACACACCAGGCTGGGAGTGAAAACGGCCCCTGTGCCATGCAAACGCCTTCACTGATCTGTTCAGAAGGAGCTTAGGTTTCCAAGTGTTCTGTACCGAAGCAGAAGCTGATAGAATTGGAAAAAATATCAATGAAATTGAGGTATTTTCAAGTACTATGGATCCATTTCAAAAATGTGTACCACAGGAGTCACTGCAATGAAAATGTGACCCTTTTGAGTTAATTAATTCTGGCTTAATAAACAAGGTCAGCAGTGCCTCCTTCACCTGCTAATTAAACCCTTCCATGAGAGCACCAACTCTGCACAGAGGAACTGCTCAGCAGAGTAACTCTGCTCTGCACAGAGTAACTGCTCAGCAGAGTAACTACACAGAGCAACTGCTCAGCACAGAGTCACTCTGCTCTGCAGGATGCAGGGGCCCTGAGAACAGCTCAGCACATCACTCTTCCTAGCTAAATTCAGGGAAAAAATAGTAATTTTTATATTTTTCCCCTTGATGTTTTACATTCATATCATATTACAGACTTTATGCATCAAGTTGTGCTTTCAGTCCAGACCAGCACGAAGAACTACAGAGCTGCAGCTGGTGTGGATTTTGCTGAATCCCGTTCCTGTTTGTCCCAGGAAGCAAACATTCATTGCATAGTGCGATTTGGAAGCTTCCTGATTCTCACCAGTGACTGCACCCCACACACGCTGGGTACAGCCTCCTCAGACAGTACTGCTCCCTGCCTAAAGGAAAACAAAATTATCCTACTCCAAAAACCGTTCCAACTCAGCAAGAGAATCCCGGCAGTGCACTGAGGGTTGCACAAGTCCTGGTTCCTTGGGCAGCACTCGCTGGCCCAGGACTGGACTTAGGACAGTTCCACACAGAGAAACATCAATATGATGTTCTGTCTGGGTTTTTGTACCTGAATGTAAATGGGAGAGAAGGGGGAGGGGTGAGGGGGTGGCTGTTAGTGGTCAGTTATTTTCGAGGATGAATGCAGGAGTAGAGGGATAACACTGGAGGTATCACAGTAAAGTCCAACAAAAGCGTTGCCTCCTTTTCCATGGTGACACCACCTGGGAAAGTTACTCCTAGCTGAGAAAGCTGTGATGTAGATCCAATGCTAAGCACAGAAAACAGCCCCTGGATGGGGTCGAGACAGTTCCCTTGCTGCCTCCACACTGCTCCAGGCTGGAGTTCAACACCTTCACAACCCCCACAGTCACACAACTGACAGCAGCATCAGAACTGACACTCAAACCTTAACAATTCTCCAGGTTCTTTGACTGTAACTGCGTTTACTGCACACACCCAGAGACTGACAGTGAACACCACGTGGTGGCAATCCCAGGGGGAACATTTCGGCTGCTCCTGGCACTCAGAGGGCTCAGAGCATACCTGGAATGCTGGGACACCAGCACAGGCAGTGTGAGATACACACAGGATGAACTGGAATCACTGGCCAGCTCCCAGAGCTGCAGTATCCTTGGTGTTGGTGGGATGAGTCCCACCTGAAATGCTGGGATGGAGGGTGCAGGTAGGGGAGAGGTTTGATGCGACAGCCCTTACAGTCAGTGCTTGATGGTGGAGAGCCTCTGGATGAGGATCAGGGCATGGAGAACAAAGGAGGTGCTGCAGTGGGTTGTACCCCTGAAAGAGCCATTTGCAGGTTCAAAAAACCTACCACACCCTGGGCTGAATATTCTCTCTTTTGTCACCTGCAGCACTGACCACAGCAGCCTGAGGAACTTCTGTTTTCCAGTGCATTTACTCAGCATAAACAAGACAAAGGCCAGGGTAACATAAGGATATCACTTTACATGAGCAGAAGGGAACAAAATGGAGCTGCTCACTCAGACAAGTGGGTTTTCCCCATTTTGTTCTGCCTCATTTTACACAACTTTTGGGTTTGTTTCACGTTCCATGATGCTTTCCAACATCTGATGTGTGGATATTGATGGGGAGTGGCTCTGAAGTGACAAACTTTGTCTTGTTTCTACCTGGACAAGAGTTTGTTACAATCACGGGAGGCTGAGCTGCTTTGAAGGAAAGGAAAGAGTTGGCCATAACTAATTACAAGGAAAGTGACTGAATAAAAGTTACTTGGAAACATTTAAAGCTGTTTCTCAATCTCAGCTGGGTACCTGTGCTATCATAAAGATATCTGGCTTAGTGTCAGAAGACAGAACCTGATTTTCTGTGCTCCCTAATGAGCAGTGCAGCAGCAGGAGCAGGCAGGGGAGCTCCTGCACAGCTCGTGGGCAGCTCTGCTGCTGCCCCTGCCCGGCACAGAAACAACTCAAATAATGGCAGGGCTGTCACCAGAACCAAACCCAGGAAGGGCACAAGAACCTGCTCAGAAAAACTTCTGTAAATCCAAACAGCTCTGGAAAAATACACTTCAGCTGACAGAATGAAACAGAAAGTCACCAAATCATATCCCTGGTTTTATATACAAGGAATTTAAAGTTTAAAGGCACAAATAGCACCTCCGTAGGTGCTAAATTCCCGTTGTGTTTAGCTGCCCTCATCCTCTCAAGCTCCCCCTCCAGAGCACATTTTGCCAGGAATGAGGTGATTAATTCAGCTGCCACCTTTCATCACACACAACACAAGGTCCAACACCAGATTTGCATCAGAAATGCAGCTTTAGACTGACAGGAAAAACCCTTCCAGCACTCAGCAGCCGTTTGGTGACAGCCACTCAACAGATGGGGCTCAGGTGGCTGAAGCAGGAACGTTTTCAGTGTTCAGGGCCACCCTGAGGAGAGACACAAACCCACACGAGCCTGGGCCAGCCCACCTTGGCCCCTCACAACCAAATTCAGCAGTGAGATATTGCAGAGAGGTCAGCACTGCCTGCTCCACACAGACTGCAGAGGCTGAGACAAAATTCCTGTCCACAGGCCACGGAGCAACCAGGAGTTAAACACCTACTCTTAGGGAAGGAATCTCTGCAAGGCTCTCCTGTCTCACAAACAGATTCCCCATGGCAGCAGCAGCAGAGGAACAGAGGAAAAAGGGGTTTAGTCTGTAGGCAAAACCTTCATCACCAAACTCACTCATCAGGTCCTTTCTCCTGACATGCACCGCTGCTCCTGCAGTCACTGTCAACACCAGTGGGCTGATAAACAAACACAAAAATGGGATAGAAAATGGTACTAAATGATCTTAGAGGCAGTACACCAATACTTGTAGCATGCACCTAATTCAAACAAGAATGATGGACTGGGCTGAATCATGCAGACAAAAAAAAAAGGACTCAGGTCTAGAAAAATGTCCATAATCCAGCCAGCCAAGTCTCAAGTTCCATTCCCCAGAACAAAAGCAGGGATGCACCTCTTTGACTGTAAATGCAGCAAAACGCAGAAACAAATCTGATCACCTGTTAGTGCAGAAGCCCCTGAAGCAGTCAGTGCACTGAGCTGGGAAGAAGTCTGAACAAATTCAATTGTGTCTTCAGCATTTTGGGGTTCAGCCCACCCCTGTGGAGTGTAAACTCCAAACACAACAGTTGGAGCTACACTTGCAGTGCACTTTTCCAATTCACATCTTCCTTTCTGACTCCATGAACACACAAATCTCCATCAAACACTGATCCAGGAATGAGTGGGTATTTTAGCCCTAGGAATGAATGCAAACGGGACTGTCTGAAGTTCCCTTTTGCATTTTAGGTACCAGCAAGTAGGATTGGGCAAAGAGCACTATAACCCAAACTCTAAAGACAGTAACAACCTCCTAAAAAAAGTTTTAAAATCATCTATGGCCACAATATTCTTGAATCTTGATACTGGCAAGTGTGAATATTTTATTTTCATTCACAGCTGCACGTGTACACGTGCATGTTCAGCACTTTTGCTTTCAGCACTCTTACATTCAGCTACCAATTTAGTGCCAGATTTGGCTGGGTCTGTCTCGCATTGAGCTGAACTGACTCAGGATTTAAACACATTAGAAAATGCCACTTGTCAGAGTAAGTTGGAGAATCAGCCTCAAAATAAATAACCATCCCCAAGAATATTATGGCTTGGAAGAATTTCAAGAACTCGAGTCCCTGATGTTTGCAAAATGAAAAGGCCTTTGGAAATGCACACGCATCAACGTTTTTACCTATTTTGAATAAAAAATATATAGTATTTATAAAATAAAGAGAGCAGGCCAAAGAAGATTGGCCAGAATCACTCTGTAAAATTGTTCTGTTAACTCTGTAACTTAAAACTTATAAAGCCTTGGGACATCTGGACAGCAGGATTTCTGGAGAAGCACTCTAGAATGCAGATTCCCATCAGACAATACTTCAGGATGTTTTCTCATCTTGAAGATCCACCTGTTTTCTGCCCCTCAAAACTGAAGTCCTTGCCAAGAGAAGGGATGTTGGCTCCTGAGAGGGAAGCTGAAATTCAAAGAAATAAAAATGTGCAACTACAGCACTGCTGTGATGAGTGATCAAGGGCTGATCTGGGCTTTGGGAGTTGTTTCAAAGCCATGAAGAACGACAGGGAAAATGCTGGGTTTGTCTGGCCTGGTAGGACAGGATGCAGGCCTCACTACTGACAGAAAAACACTCTGGGGTTTTTCTTAGTGGGACAAAGTAGACTCACACCTACAATGTGCCAGAAGCCCATTGACAGCAGTGTGGAGGTGCCCTGTCTGCCAGGGGAGCCAGGCACGGATTGCAGAGCTCTGCCACACCACAGTTATTGACTGCCTTGGAACAAAAAGGGGCAAATTCCACCTGACAATTCCACCTCCTGTAAGTGGGACAGCAGAGGATGCTCCTGGAATCTCGGTCAGTTTCATTCCCCTGGGAAAACAGGACACTGTGTCCTCCTCACTGCCTGCAGCTCCTGTGGCAGGATGTATCCCCTGTTCTCCAAGTCAGAACAGGTGGCAGAGCAGGGAATGTTCTGGAAGCAGCACCTGCCCCAGCCACTGTCAGCTGTGGTGGGACCCACCTTTTCCAGGGGGAGAGAAATCCTGGAGAAGAGAGTGACAGCCGATGTGACATTACAAGGCACTTCCTTGTATTCCCAGCTGCAACTTGGCTGCTCTCAGCTTCAGTTTAAGACTGCACCTGCACCTTCCCACACCTCCCATGGATCCCTGCACAGAATTCCCTTCTTGTCACTGTACAAGTCAGTGCAGGAGTCGTTCCTACCACGTCTTCCAGAGGAGCTGCAGGGTTTGTGTCCTTCCCTCCACACAGAGCTGGTGGCTCTGGTGTTACCTGTGCCAGCACCAGCCCAGGGCCACTGAGAGCCTTTTAGGGCCCCTTGAACAAGGGATTTCTGGGCAAGCTGGAGAAATACTGTTCTGCTAAAGCCCAAACCTGTCCAACATCACCTCCCCACTCCCTGCAGAGCAGTGGTTTTGAGGGAAATAGAGAAAGAAGCACTGACCTTTCTGATCCAGCTTTACACCACTGGGTTTTCACACTGCTATGTCTCCCTTTCAATGGCAAGGGATGAGGCTTCACCAGAACCTGTCCAATGAAAAACAAAGCAGTTAGAGGTAAATAAATCTGGTTTTCTCACTGAGAATACATTTTTCACTAAGCATGGAATTGTGTTTTTAAGGATCATTACAAATAAAAATAGACAACCCCTTGCCAGAGAGAACTGAGCAGCTGTTTTTAAACTGAGATTACTCTATTATTGGCTTTATTTATTTCATAACCAAGTCACAAGCTTTAAAGCCACAAAGACAAATAAAGCTCTTGCAGTTTTCATGTAAGACCAGAACATTTCAGGTCTTTCTGGTTTGACATTTTTACTGGTTTGCTTCTGTTGTGTAAGAGAGAATCTGAATATTTCAGTGGAAAGGACTCCCAGTGATGATCCAGATCAACTGCCTGGAAATGTCAGTTATTTTATAAGCACTAAAAATTGAGAGACTTCATGTAAGCTCCAGACCATAATCTGGGGCCTGAGCTAGCCAAAAAACACCCCACTGTCAGTGTTTTCATATGGAAGAATTAATTATTTATTCAGAGAATTTAAAGTTTGCAGAAATTGGAAGAAGCTGACTCATTCTTAAAGAAGTTATGTTAAGCATCATTAAAAATTCACAGGAATGCCATAGTTTGCTATTTTTAAAGCCAATTCTACTGTTTGTAAAACTCATTTGTGTTACCTTGTAACTACCAAAATGTTTGGAACCAACTAGGGAGAGCAGGTAAATTTATTGTGGTAATAAAGCTGGACAAAGTATAAAGTAGCTTCTGAAATGTATCCCTGCACTCAGGTGTTTGCATGTCTGTTTTCACACACTCTCAGAGGATAAATACACTTAAAAAATCTAAATAGTCCCCTTTTTGCAGGTACCACTTTATGTCCCAAGTATCTGTGCTGCATGCAGCAACATTTACATGTAAATACTCCCAGTTTAAGGCAATTTCAATTTCTCTAACCCTTGAAACACCCTCTCAGCTCATTCACCTGCAAGTAGAAAGTTGCTAAAAAAAAAAGAAAGAATTGATTCCAAAGTAGAGCTTATTTTTAGTCTGTGCCCATTAATCAAGTCAGAGCTGCTCAGGGACTTAACCAAGAGAGTTTTTTTATTTGATTAGCTCTTATAATTCATCTATTGGCCACTGTAGGTCGGGACAACTAATTTCCTTACCCTGAGGCTCTTCATCTATTCCATCCTCTTCCCACTGCTCCTCATTTGTCAGGAGAGGGTTCCGAGCTTCACTCAAGGTTCTCATTGGGAAAAAATGTCCATCCCCCTGGCTGCATGGAAAAAGGCAGAGGGACACTGCAAAAGCAGCAAGTGGCTCTAAAAGATGACGATTTCTCTACGTTTTTTCTGCAAACAAAGTTTTCTGTCGCCACGATTTCCCGTGTTTACTTAAAATCATCTTTAAGCTTTGAAAAGTACCATGTTTGTCTTTCGTTTTGGTTCTCAATTTCTTCAAGGTCTCTGGAGTACAAAAGTTGAAACTTATGGCCTGGAATCAAGTAACTTTAAGCAGAAGGTAAATGTGCTAATTTGATCAAGTCATTTGAATACAGAAAAAAAACCCTGGAAAAATTAACTTGTGGACAGCTAGAAGTGAGAGGGGAACTAAGGAAAACATTTATGAAAAAGGACCAATTAATAGGTATAAATTTTATCAATTTATCCCCCAGACTCCTCAGGGCAGAAACCCCACTTCTGTGTTTGAATGACACCCAGCAGAAAATGGCCCCACTCTTACTGAAAGATGCATGAAACCCCCACTTTCCTGTGACCTAAACCTGTACACAAAATGGGAAAAACTGTAATTATATCAGCTTTTAGCACTGATTATTACTTACCTGGAGGCAATAGGCAGCAACCAGAGTTTTTTTTCTTCTCCAAACACTTGCTGGAGATTCTTGACAAAGCCAAGATTGAATCCATTTTTATCTGGGCCATTTTGAAACACCGGAGCTGAGAAAGCCTCTGCAAACAGAGGCAGTTTCAGTGGAAAAAAATGAAAATCAATGCCAAACACTCTGCAACAGGGTTGTGCATCTTATAGCCATCTAAAGACAACGTGATTTACCAGATTATAGAGACACAGCACTACAAAGTTTCAAAATAATAGTTTTTCCCATTTTGCAAAGCCTGTAAAGAGACTTTCCAGCTGAAGGCAGGAATTTCGTCGTGCAACTGAACCTAGAGAACATCAAACCAACCCACAACAGCTTGTTTCATCCAGAGAATGGAGTTAAAAGATCTTTCACTCTGTGAGACTTGATGAAATTCAGAGTAAAAAACTCTGCAGAAGGAAGTAGGTTGGTCTTCAATGCATATTCCAGAAGTGGCACTTCGGGTTTAAATCACCTCATTCCTTAATGTTATAATGAACAAGCACTAGGGACAAACAAATGCAAATAAACTCTGGGTTGTGGTGAGGCATAAAATTAAGATAAGAGAGGGAGGAGAACCTCGAGTGCCTTAGGAACAATTTGATCTCCCTTCTCAGCTGCTGCACAGGTCTGATGTTTTGGGATAGATGAGCTTCAGTGCCCCATGAAATGACTTTTGAAGTAAATAACTTGATAAAATCGGAATATTTGTTCACTCTTGATAGTGTCTATTTTGTTATAAAACTTCATCCAAAAAACTTTGAAAGTGAACATTTATCTGAGGAAAGGCAAAGAAACTACTTGGGAAAATGATATTATTTTAGATGATAACTTCTTTGGTTTTACAGTCACAACTTCTTTGCCTTTATCAGGGAAGATGGACACTGTGTTTCCCAAGCTCACTAAGCTGAACTGGGATGCACCCCAGCATAGGAGCATAACAAATCATTACTCCTGAAAAGGCTGCACTCATTTCACGGCAAATGTAGTTTTACATATGCATAACATTTTTATAACTGGACTTCTACACTTTAAGGCTCTGGTTTCCTTAACAAAGCTTTTGTCACACCAGCTAATAAATGCAGCTCATTCGCAGTGACAAATTCCTGCAGCTTGTACCAAGATCTTAAATCTTCCTCCCTTCATAAAGCAGCAGGAACGTACAGAAATAGAACAAATGCCTTTTTCCTTTTCTTTTTTTCTTCTTACAGCAACTTTGATGCGTCTTACTAGAAGGAGACAGACAGGAGAGCCTCACCTAGAGTGGATCTGTTCCTGCTGACGAGCCAGCAGTGGTAGCCAAACAGAAACATGAGGCTTACAAAGAACATGACTGCCACGAAGAGAAGGAAAAGGATGTGAAATTTGGAACGTCCATTGGTCAGCTCACCCTGGAAGGAAAAGCAACACAGAACAAGTGATAGAAACAAATTAAAGATGGAAATTCTTTGTACTTAAAGATAATTTCTAAAACTCCTATTGGGAGTTCTCAAACTCTTATAAGACACAAGTCAACCTTACTATAAAAAGTGACAAAGAAATGAATGTGGTTCATTTCCCCTCCTGTACCACAGCACAAAGAGTGGGGGGGGTGTTATTAACTCTTTGTATGGCTCAGAGCCAGCCCACCACAGCTGCCCAGGTGGGCAGGAAGAACACCCTGTGCCCATGGGAAATAAGCAGGCAGGAGCTCTCAAAGCCCTGTTTAAGCTCTGCTGACTTTCCTGTGCATACATTAAAATTCTGCAACTTGGTCAAGGTAAGCCCAGAGAACCTGACCTCTGCAGCTATCGGGGAGTGTTAGAACTGAGCACAGAGGGGTGGGGAAAGTTTAAAAGCCAAGTGGAACCTTCCAAGGAGAAGAAAGGCTCCTTTCCCTCTACAGCAGAAGAGCCAAGTGCCAGAGGTGCCCAGCAGCAACACAGGCAGGCTCTGGGGACCTCCAGGGCTCAGGGCTGTGCCTTGTTGAGTGTGAGGAACAATTAGTGCACAGCAAAGCTACTTAAACACAAACATACAGAGTTAGTGAGGAGAGGGCACAGAAACTACAGGCTAAGGGCCAGTGTCTTACTGGAGCTGTCAGCTGCCCTTGCTTGCACACAAACAACCAGCAGTAACTGAATAAAAGCCTCCTTTGGTTCACTCTGTTTTTAAATTGAGAAAGGAGGCCTATGTGGGTTAGAAAATGAACAAGGTTTTTTGAGCCGGTTTTTTTTTCTCGGTAAATATGTACAAATCAATGCCGGGATCTTACACATCAATGCCAAACATTGCAAGAGACACCCGTGCAAACACAAGGACAGGGAAGGGATATAACCTCTCTGCCAGAAGCTAATCTGCAGTCTGAAACTCCTGAAGGCTGCTTGCTTCTTGCTTTGTGCGTTTTGGGCATCTAACAGGAGGTGGACTCCCAAAGGGCCTGGGAAAACACCTCCCAGGAAACGCAGCCCCTCCACTGCCTGAGAGCAACAAAGCACCGAGAGTCACTAAAGCCCACGAGACTCACAGGAGATGAAAAAGGAACCGGATTTCATGACTTACTGTCCAATACTTAATGAAATACTTGAAGACTGTTGCAGCAATATACAAGCAATACAACAAAGAATAGGCTAAGAACAGTAGAAAGAATTTGTAGTTAGAAAATCCAATGCAGTTATTCACCCTGGAGGACAAAAGCAAAGTTGAAATCAGGATTTGTGCAGCACACAGTGGTTGTAACACAATGAGCACGACCAGTTTTGGTGGTGGGTTTTAAAACCCTGGATCACACAACCGAATTTGCCAATAAGCAGCTCCCCTTAGTGGCCGAAAGGGAACGGAACTGAAGGCTCTGCTTTGCACTCAAACCCTTCCTGTGGGCCAAGGAGAAGCACAGTGCAGATTTTTGGAATTGTTTTAAGGTTGGCACCACAGGTCAATGGGTCACAGAGGCAGGAGCTCGTTCCTCCTGTCCGGGTCTTGCCTGCCAAGGGAATCAGAGCTGGGGGTTCTGTGCTACTTTATTCCTTTGCAAACCTCAGGAGCCACCTCACTACTGCCTGTTTGTTTACATTCAGCCCAATTAACCCCAGATTTGGTTAGAATTCTCCATGCCCAGGGCAACTCTAAAAAGGAACATGGGGATGCACAAAAAACCCTAGTGGGTGTTTGTGTCAGAACTCAGGTTTGGAAAATCCTCTACAGTTTTGATCACGGGGGAGGTTCAGGTAGGGAAATGTTTGTGTCGCTTCTGAATTCTTAAATCTTCCCTTTTTGTTTTTAAAAAAAAAGGAAGAATTTAAGAAATTTAGTGGCAACAATTCTCAAAAGTGTAAAGCTCAGTTAATCCATGCAGCTTTCTGCACAGACTGTCTCTGACCAGCATCAGTTCAGAAACAATCCTCGTGCAAATGTTGTTACTGAAAGCACCCCAAGTGCAGCTGAAACTCTGAGAGCCCAAAGGAAAGGCTAAGCTGGAGTTCCTTTCAAATTTGAATAATAATTAATGAGTGAATTAGCAGTTGGGGTTTAAATTCTAGCAATATAATAGCATTTTTACATATGGGTTATGGAGAAAACATGAGTGATTTGTTAAAATATCATTTCAGGCAATTTCAAAGTGCAATTATTTTATAAATTTCCCAAACTGAAGAGATGAATGGCCTAAAATGTGAGAAGCATACAGACATGAGAGGCATACAGAAATATATGTAAGTAGCCTTTCCTTTCAGAAAACCACAAACCAGTATCTAGGACATACCATGGACAGTGATGATCCATTTTTAGCACGCACCTGCAAAAGGACAAAAAAGAAAAATGGAAAATTCTTAATTGCTGCTTCATTACCAACTTCAGATCAACAGCAAAACCTTTGATTTTGGTGAGATTTCTACATGATAGAAACTCAAAATGACACTGTCTCTAAGCTTTTAAGGCAGATGTAATTTTAAGATGGAACATTTCTTAGTGTTTGAAGACCAACTCATGTCCCTGGCTCTTGTCTAGATGAAGAGACATGAGAATGATTCCTGCCCTAGAGCACTGCTGGCTGCAGCTGGAACAGAGACCCTGGGGCACCTTTTTGTGTACAAAGACACGTGAAGGAGCAGCCCACTCACAGAACCTTGTGGTGACTGCACTTGGGTGAAGAACAACCCATAACTTACATGGCACAAACAGAGCAATGGTGACAACGATCAGGTTTGATCAGCTGGCATCTGTCACAGAACCGAATCCCTGGAATTACAGACAAATTAACACCAAATAATGGAAAAGTGCTCTTTTTTTAATGTGTTCGTTGATATTGTGCTCATTTCCTAACTATTCTTTTCCTTTCCTCTATCACTTCAGCAGGTGACTGGGTCTGCAACTGGTGTTTGCTGCCAGGTCACAATCAGGTAAGCAACACTCAGAATTCTGATGGACGCTTGCAGATGGGGCAACAACCAGTGAAAGCATAAAATCATAGAACCATTGAATGGTTTGGGTGGGCAGGGACTCTAAAGTTCATCTTGTTCCCCCCCCTGCCATGGGCAGGGACCCCTTCCACTATCCCAAGTTGCTCCAAGCCTCATCCAGCCTGGCCTTGGACACTTCCAGGGGTCCAGGGGCACCCCCAGCTTCTCTGGGCAACCTGTGCCAGGGCCTGCCCACCCTCACAGGGAAAGATATCTTCCTAACCTAACTTAAACCTACTTTAAACCATACAGCTCAAAAGTGACAAACTAAAACTGTACACTTGCTACCACATTTATTCAGACTTCATTTTGATAATTCCCTATTTATTCCAGTTCTCTACTTCAAAATTCTTTGGCTTGCCTGACAGAAATGAGCAGGTCAGAGCCTCCAATATGAACACAGATTTCTTTAAGCTGTGAAGGGAGTGCAGCAGGCATTTAATCACTGAACACTGTCCAGAAAACTGGCCACGGATGTCCTGCATCTCTAAGCCAGACTCCATTCTAAGTAAAAATTATGACAGATTTGGTTATTCTATTGCTATTTCTAAACACAGACAGCACATGTGGTAACATCTTGCTTCTCAAAGGCAGCACCACCTGGCACTGCACTGATGGGAGGGTTCAAGGCTTTTTTTTGTTTTCCCTGAGAGCAAAGGCATTCAAGTCCTTTGCACAGGAGTTAGCGGGTGCCTGCAGTGGCACTGGGAACACTGTTGGTGAGCAGGGTCCTCTGAGTGCCAGGCTGTGCTGCTGGAGCATGCGTGGGTGGATTTGGGGCCACGAGCTCCCTGCTGAGCTGACCTCCATTCCCTGTCCTCGTGTACACCGGCAGCTTCCTGGCGATCTCGGCGAGGATCTGCCTCTGCACCTCGGGCCTCTCCTCGTTCTCATAGCGCTCCTGGTCAGCGTAGGACATGTGGAACTGCAAGCAGAGGCCACGAGAGGAGCAGTTACCCACGGGGAGCAGAGGGAGCATTTCAAACACAGATCAGTTTGGAAACATTTGTACCTCCTGCTCCTGAGATTAATCTGGTGGGAAAATGTGGTTGTTAAGAAGACAAAGGGAGGTAGTGAGTGCTGGAGAGCCAGAATACTGTGAGACATCAATAAGAAATGAAAAAGTGAAATTAAAGCTCATAAAACCACTTACTAGAATTGCTCCTCTTGCTGCCTTAGATGAACATCATTAGTCACCTTTATAACACATTCAGCACCTCTCTAGTGAGCAAGAACCTGTCTCTAGCCACAGTTCTGTATTTTTAAGACTGGGATTAGTTGTTCTTTGTAACTTTACATTCCTGTGATCAAGATCAGAGCAAGGCTGTGTATATTTGGAGTGCCACACAAATATCGACCTCATTCTGTTGCTTCAAGCATAGTGTTTTACTAGTATTTCATAGAGAGGTAAGACAAAATGCAATTAAAAAAAAAAAATTAAATCTACCAATCCAAGCAACATGACAAAGTAAATATTTGGTAGAAAAGAATTAAAACACATTTGCCTCTGACTCTCCTCCCCAGATCAACTAGACAGAAGGATTTTTGAGTTCTCTTTAGCATCTCTGCTTTTGGTTTGCACGGAATGAAAGATATTGGGTCTCTTACCTTTTTGCCTGGTTGTATTGGGAGAGTGAAAACAGACTTCCAATATGTCCACACAAAGAGCACAAAGAGAATATGGAATACTACAAGATAGGCCACTAAAAACAAAACAAGGAAAGAAAAAACAGAAACAGAGCAATGATTTCTTAAGCAAAGGTTTCATCCAGGATGGACATAATTCAAATATTTCACTACAATGTGGGGAAAAAAAAAAAAAGGAAAAGACAGATGTCCATCCAGTGCCACCCATTATTGTAGTCCAGCTAAACATTATGGCTCAGGGTCAGCAGCATCCCAGAGCTCAGGGGTGACCAATCTCAGAGCCTTCCCTGCTCCACCTGATCCCATTCCATGGGTGAGAAAGATGCAGCTGTAAGAGAATTGTCCCACAGGGCAGGTGACAACCCTGTATCACTGGGAACGACAGGATTCCTGTCTCTTCCCCACGCCCCAGGCACAGGCACAGCAGAACTGCCTGGTGCTGAGCAGTGTAAAGGTTAATTTTGCAATAGTCCAGCACCTCCCAGTATTGGGCTCCAGTTGCTGCTAAATGCAGCTGGAAGCAGAGTGTGCAGTGCCCACCCCTGCACCACGCCCTTCTTGTGAGAGCAGAGAGAAATAACATGAGCTTTACATCACCAGAAAAAGCCAGATCTCTTATTAAACACCTTTTACCTTTACCATGGTTAATACAATAAAACAAATCAGGAAAATTCCCCTCAAATTGAGCAAAATAGGTGTTGTGATTACTGAGGAAGAATTGCAAACCAGCAGACACCACCTTATCAAGTGAAACCAGCACGTATCAGAGCAGTCTTAGTTCTACATGCAACCCTTACTCCAGAGCCTTTGGCGTTAGCAGGCATTCCACGGACAGGGAGCCAAAGGAGCTGTCCTTCAGCTCCACAGACTCTCTGCCATTTCTTTAATCCTCAACTCATTAAGACATTATCAAAGTTACAAGTATTACAGTTACAAAACAGTTTTATTTAAACACATCATTTAATTGCAATAACCATCTCATTTCCCCCCCTTCATTTAAGCTTCAAATTCTAGAAAATAAGATTAAAATAACTACTTGGAAAGAGAAATCTAAAATCCAAACACTTCTTAACTGTGTCAAAACACTTCTTTTCCTGTGTGAAAATTGGTAAAAAAGGCCAAATTCATCAGTGAGACTTTCTAATGAGATGGCAAATGATGGGACACATCTCACAAGGATGTGATGGACTGTGGGAAGGAGCTGTGAATCACAGCTAAGTCATTCTCATGCTCCAAGCTGGTTTGAGATGTTATCCCTACACTACGTGCAGGTGGAGCTCAGCCATTTTTAATTAATAGGTAAAGAAATGAATCTTGCAACAGGTTTAATTTTGTTGATCAAGCAGCCCAGCAGCACATCAGAGAGGTTGACCTGGAGATGCACTAATAGATTAGGCAACTATTAACTTTCTTCTGCTGAGTAGTCATTAACATCCTGCCTTCTGTAGTTTGTAGCAATTTCAAACATTAGAACTGCTCTGTAGGGGAAAGAGAATTTATGGGATGCAGCAATCTGGAGGATCTTTAAATGTCAGCTGGCACTGTTCTTCGTTGAACAACTTACACTACACCTACTTCTGTCCTTCATCACCCCAGGAGAAGAAAGTCACTGAGAGAACACCTGGATTAGCCAAAAGCATCCAGAGCACGTCCAGGAAAGAAGGGGAAGAACGTTAAAATAGCCACTGACTCCTTATTCTTAGAACATGGCCATTGCCTCCACCAACACACCAGCCTGAAGAGTGTCATTGAGCAATCCTACTGTGTGATGACTCAAGATCTGTTAGTGGGCACCAGAACTGAGAGAAAAAGCTTATCAAAAATAGCTTTCACTGAAAGATCAAATGAAACAGCGAAAAAAGCCAGGTGGGCTGCAGAAGGGAACTAGTATTTTCTGTTTGGCTTGTAAAATCAGCTCTGGAACTGTGAAAGGGAAAGGGAGAAGAGGCGTGTGGGTGTGCACAGACACACAGAGCTTTCCCTGAAAGAGTCAGAGGATCAAAGCTTTTCCATGTTCTGCCCATACTATGACTAAACAGGGCATTTCCCACTGCAGCCAGAAGGTGCAGCATGCTGGGTACCTCAGGAGGGTGCAATTACAGGAAGGAAACACTGAAAGAGGAAGTACCTTTAAAAAATTGACAGCAAATATTTCTGATATTTCACCCGGAACATTTGTGAATCCTTTTACACAAGGGTGCAATATCAAATAATAAATTATCACACGTACCTTTCTCCACAGGGTTGCTCACAGTCACTGGAAAAGAAAAAAAACATGTGTCCACAGAGCAAATAGGAATCCCAGAGAAGTTTGTGACAAATAACATTTCTATGTGAAATACAGCCATTTTAGGAAAATATGTTCAAATTCAAGAGGCAAAGAGAGAACCCCCAGTTCAGCATCAAATCAAAAGCATCCGTAACAACTCTTCTTCACTCACGCACACACCCACAGCAAGATGTTCAGTAACTGTTACTTGTGCTGCATTTTCCCTGCTTATAAAATATATTCTGTATATTTTGCATTAGAAATATGACAAAACCAATCCTCTGGTGACAGTGATAAGATCACCAGGGCTCCTCTAGCACCTGTCCAAGCTGCATCTCTGTGCATTTACCACATACTTGCAACTGCTTTCTACTGGTCTCCAGGTGGTCTTGACCCTCCACTGTAAGCACAGTCCCAAAGCATTTCTGCATCGGCAGAATTAAAAAGTTATAAATTTCTCAGCTTTGGCCAAGTCAGCAACTGCAATGACTCCATTGTTTTTACACTTCCTACCAGCAGAAATTTTACAACCTCTTCTTACTTCACCATAATGAGAGAAAAGCCCCTACTAACAGAAGCCCTTTGAGCAATCAGCAAAAGGTACATTGTTCAGTGACTGTTTGAAAATCCATTATTTTAAAAGCCAGCATCCAAGTCTAACAGAAGAGACAAGGACAGCTTTCTTTAACTGAAAACAGAGAGCTCAGTGATATTTTGACAGAGCATTGCTTGGAAGACAAAGCTCCGTGACACACAGCAATGTAGATGAAAAAAGAAACTGAATTTTTGCTGTCTCTCTGCCCACTCAATTTCAGGTAAACAAGACTGTTAGGAAACCTTTCATTTTTCCTTTGGTTTGCTGCCAGTCAAGCTATGACAGAGCTTTTCACAAACACTGCCTGGCTTCCTCCTGACCACACCTGCAGCAGGGCCCTTGCTAAGGATTTTACTTGAGAAAAGAGGATAAAGACAGATGATAGAAAAGGTTCTGTGGCAGGATCATTGTTGTCACTGTGGCAGCAACCACCAGCCAAACGAGAAGTGAGGCCTCCTCCTATGACTCACTGGCCACCCCAGCCACTGAGAGCTCAAACCCAGCATCAGGAGATGCCTCCCAGACATCACCCCCACAGCACTTTCAGTGCTCAGCACAACTGAAAATGCAAACCAAGGTTCCAGACAAAGCATTCACTATTTACATGCTCCCAGCAGCTGAGAAGAGGCAGCCAGCTCAGCAAGCCTTGCTGTGTTAGAAACGTGGAGAGGGACAATGTCCTGGGAGATGGTTGGCAAGTAACAGCACAGGCCAGCAGTTCATGCTCAAATCCTGGAATAATTCCGTCATTGCAACTTCCACATAGATAAACTCCTCCACACACAAATAAAAGAAGATGAGAGAGAAATGGGGCAAAAAAACCCAGGCGGGTGTGGGCAAATAAATGATTTTAAGCTGTGATTCCAGGCACTGAGCTGAGCTCCTGCCAGCTGAACCAGCACTTGCAGAGCAACACAGCCCCAAATCCAAACCTCACTCAAATCACCTGAGTCTCCTCTAACAGCTGCACTGAGACCTGGGATCAGCCCGTGTTCAGTATTACTGAATTTGCACAGCACATTTCAAAGGACTGACAGCATTCAGGAAAGCCCTCTACATTTTTTGTCACATGTTCTAATGACAGTTACATGCACCTCAGAGATATCATTCCATGTGCATTCTTGAAAGAAACAGCCCACAGTCTCAGAGATGGGATAAATGTGATGAAGTGTTTGGGGGCTTTGCCAAGCTGCTGATTAAAACAGACCGAAGAAGCTGCATTTCATTCTAGGTCCCATCAAGAGAAAACAACAGGTCTCACTGCACTGCCAACCCTAACAAACACCTGATTTATGTTTGTGCAGCACCAGAAGGCAGCTCCTGCCCCAAGAACATCTCAAACTGTCCTTTCTGTGACCTTTGGTTTCCTTTATGTGCCTTGCTCTGTCCTGAAGAGCCACATCTCCTCCTCACAATTTCACAAATCCAAGCTTCCACCTCTTCTCTCCACCAGACCCGGCAAGCCTTTTCTCTAGTAAAACACTAAACTACAAATAACAAACGTCAGAAACTTTGCAACTTACCATACAGTTAAATTGCTACATTAGATATACAATTACCAGCCAGCATAAAACTTCCTCTTCTAAAATGTAGTGGTTTCAGTGCTACTAAACAACTCCACTCCTGAGTGTGATTTCGGGTAAGCTATTTCTTTGCTTTTTAAAACACAGGAGAAAACGATTGTAAGGCAGGGCACAGACTGACGTTTGTTACCTCATAAATCACATCTGGACGTTATCAAATCACAACAACACTGGCTTTCACTGCGGGATCACTCTCCCAGCCCTCTCAAACGTCACCTCCCTGCTGACAGGGACACACAAAGCAAGGGCTCATGACGAACAAACAGCACCCACAACCCGCACCCGGCCCGGCCGGGTTACCAACCCTGTGGAAAACAGGGCAGCACGCCCTAAACCCCCTCATTAATCCCGCAAAGGACTCGACTCGTAATAAAGTGTTTCTCCCTCTGCACGCACCACTGCCGGGACCGGAGCCGCGGGACACCGCGCTGCACCGGGCGGGCACGGGGCCCCGCTGACACCGGGCAGGGGGGAGGAGGAGGAGGAGGAGGAGGAGGAGGAGGATGAAGAGAGGAAGAGGAGAACGGGGAGGAAGGGGGGAAGGTGAGGAAGAGGAGAGAAGGAGGAAGAGGAAGAGGGGAAGGGGAGAAGGAGACGCGGAATGGCCCGAAGCCCCCGGCCCGCCGCGCCCCCCGCCCGCAGCCCCGCGGGGGCCCCGGCGGTGCCG